>AYEL01084213.1:0-78444 GCA_000484575.1 Olivierus martensii
ATAATAATAATAAATAATTCCTTAATTAAATCCACAATTTAAATAATTAAAGATAACTTAATTATTAATTTAATTAATAAAAAAAATTAATAAATTAATATAAACAACAGAAATAAAATAATTTGTGCTTCTTTAATGAAATTCCTACAAATAATAAATAAACATATCAAATAAGTAATTAATATATTGCATTATATAAACTTCTATTAATTTTCTCAAAATTTATGAATAAATTTGGCTAAATATTTGTTTAATTTTTACTTTATATTTTTGCTAGAACAAATATAAAGCTTTTAAAATAAAATTCTGATAATTAAAATATTTTTCATTAATACAAGAGTATTACAAATAAATAATAAAGAAATTGTGAAAATAACTACCATTATTACAAACACAATATGAACCAATAATTATGAATGTGGTCTAAGTAATTTCAGATAGATTGTGATGATAAAAACTTTTACTATTAGTAAATTTTATGATTATAAAAATGATTTATTTTGCAAGAGTGAAAATATTTGCTTTTTCTTTTTATGATCATAGGAAAAGTTTTATGATCTTAAAAAGAAATTTTACAAATCATAAGTCAAAATATTTTTAAGTAAAAAATATATGACAGACCACTTTCATAATTATTGGCATATATATAAACACCAATATTATTCTAGTATTAAAAAATGCAAAAAAACTTAAAATATTTCTATATAAGCTATTATTTTTGAAGTGGCATTTCACCTTGTATTAATAACAACATATAATTTAGTAATGGACATTAATCAATTTTTTAAATATTCTTTGAATCTCACAGGATTATCTAAACTGATTTCTTATTATTTTTGATTACAATACTGTTTATCACTTGAAATTTTTTGTAAAAGGCTCTATATATTATTTCAAAACAATTGTATAAATTTTGCAATAATGAAATAAAATTTGGCTATTTCTGATTTTACTATTCAAAAACAAATTAAAAATGATTAATAAATGCTTAAAATAATCAAAACAAAAATTGTCATATTAATATTTTCTTTCTCTCAGTTTTCTAAGATATATAATCCATGTTTAATATTAATAATACATGCATGGTTTATTTATAAAATTCTTTTAAATATTAGAGTTAATTGAATAAAAATGAAAAGGCACAACACATAATTAATGTTTAATTATAGAAATCTTTATTAGATCGGAAGAGCGGTTCAGCAGGAATGCCGAGACCGATATCGTATGCTAAAATTAAACAGAATTTAAGTTATATGAAATTACTAACTTTCCATTAATTACTGTATTACAAACTATTAATACAGTACAAAAATTATTTACAAATGTTGATTAACAAAAATAAAATATATTTTAGTTATTTTTTACATGATGACATTAATTAATGAATTAATAAATATTAATAAACATTTGTTTTAATACTTTAAATTTTGTGAGTAGTGATTATTATAATATGCAAATTTTACTATAAAATTTATTTTCTACATGAAAATTTTCTAAAGTTATTCAGAGTATTCATCTACTGTATTGTCATAATTGTAATCAACTATGATGATAAATAAATATTGGATTAAAAAGTTATGTTGTAGAAAATATATGCATTACAAAAGTTAAATCAATATAAAATGTCATTCAGATTTTATTTTACACCAAAGATAACATTTTTAATGGATTGTTATAATTTATCACATATAGAATAAATAATCTGTATCTATCTAATGTCATTTCATTATTTTTTACAATGACTTTACAACTATTGTATCAGAATCAAAATTCCATTCTTAATTCACAATAGCATCACAAAAATATATTTACATATAGTGTATAGTATAACATCATCATGTTCAACAAAAACATTTGCTATCTGACTTTTTTCAGAATACGAAAAATAAATATTTTAAAACTATATATTTGTTATTAAATACAATGCAATATTATTCATAGAACATTTATAAATACAGTAGACCTATATATCCAAACAAAATTTTTATACAGAATTTCAATACATACTATAAACTTGAAATTTTATTTAAATATTTTGCTCTGAATAACTGTCCAAATTATTATTAATGATAACTGTCCAATATCATCATTATTAAATAGTCTGAATTTATATATATTATTTTATATTCAGTTCTTATTAATATGTTATACGACAATTTTAATAATCCAAAAATTGGTTAAGAAACTATTTTGCATTACTAAATAAAATATAAGAATTAAAAAAAATCAACTGTAACTTAATAATTTTTCCCATTTTGAAATCAAGAAGAAATGGAAAAAAGTACAGTTCACAAATCTATAATTGGCAAAACTATGGGAAAGGTAAATAATGAAGATTGAATTGGCATCAGTGATTTGTTTTTATATCATTGTATGTATATATATATATATATATATATAAGTAACCTCCAACCTATGACTCCAAATTTAAAACAATCTTATCTATAAATTCATGTAACAGTCTCAAAAATGACAAAATTTATATATAAAACGTTTCATTTTCAGTAATTTCAGAGCAGATTTCATGCATCATTCTAAAATAGAAAATGTACATCAGCCAGATTCATCATACTGTGGCTGATGTACATTTAAACTGTTTGTATCTTAACAGTAAATTATATTTTATAATTATTTTTGCTCATTTTTGGAATATTATTGTTATAATTTATGTCTGAAAAAGAAAACTGATGTACAGAGGAGAAAATCATAAACAAAATTTTAAATATATGATGCTATACATCTATCAGCAATTTTCTGGCACCCTTGGTTCCAGAGAATTGTTGGATTAATCATTTTGCTGGATTAACAGAGGTTATATAATAATTATAATAATAATTCAACAACACACTTCTGAACCACTATTTATATTCCTTTCATGTTTATAAAACAGTAAGCATCATAAGAAATGTAAATACAGGTAGTTATTAGTTTATGAGTTCTTAGATTTATAAGTTTTTTAATATGAAGTATCACAAAAATCAAAAATATGAACATTAATAGCAATACAAAAATTTTACATTGAAATAGAAAGTCTACTCTTTGATTCTTTCTGCAATATACAAGAACCTTTCCAATAAGGAATGTAAAAAGAAGCAAACAGTAGACTTTCTATTTCAATATAAAATTAATGGAGTATTTCCAAAAACAATACATAAATTTTAAACATTCATAAAAAGGCATTTAAATCCACATACATAGCTATACAATGCAGTGTAGTTGGTTTTGTAATAGAAATACTGTTGTCTGCTTCAAAATTGGAAAATTCAAAATAGCAGCCAAGAAGCTAAAATATTATGCCTTCTGGTTTTATTGGTACATTATGCAAATAACTTATATTCCTGGATTTGTGCCTAAGATAGCAGTTCATCTGCATTAAAACATCTATTTATCTGTCAATAATAATGAAGAATAAAAATTCTTTTAACATTAATGTAACATAAATAATTTCATTATTATTATAATTTGCTTGATTTTAAAGGCTATATTCATTTATTTAGATAAATCATTGTTCAATCATATGCTATTGATTTTGTTAAACTTTACTAAATTTTATTATGATCAAATTGCATTTTTGAGAATGGAACTCCTGATTTTTAATTATGTCGTGGGAAACTGATTCTTGGTTTACAAGTTCTTTCTTAATAAACTCTCTCCAAGAACAAGTTTTCTCATACAGACAGAAACTATCTGTATAGTGAAATGTGGTTATAGTGAACTTCACAGCACTGTGTAGGATTACAAATTATAGTTGTTGTTTGTTATATCAAGAATATAAAAAATGTCTACCACTTAGGAATAATTTTGTGCATATATAGTAATCCTTAATTTATAATAGGGCTTGGTTCAAACCCTGTCATTCTAATGATTGAATCAGTTGTAAGTAAGAAATGCCCAAAATTTATGGATTGCCCAGTATTAATATTTATTATTACATTTCACTTTATTGTAATAAATTTAATGAACATAAAATACAAAAACTAGATACAAAAAGAATGCTTTTTAAATATCAGACCATTAGTCAGGGTCTTGAATCCTTTATCAATTGCATTGACTAATCACAGAATTTATTGATGACATCACTGTCACAAGAACAAATGATTGAAAGTTGAGGACAACCTGTATTTGTTTAGTGTCTACTAGTGACTCTTAATTTCTCTATTTCTGATACCTGAATTTTTTAAATAAAATATTTGTAAAAATATTTATTATCTGAAATATAAAAAAGAATAATGATAAAAATAAAAATTGATATATATTTAAACTCTAAAATAAAATAATTTATAGGATGATATTCTTTATCGGAAGTCTACTATCTAGTTTATACAGTCAAACCTCGTTAACATGCAGTTCAGTAACACATGGTTTTACCATGGCTACCTTGATAAGCAATTGCTTGTGATATCACTCAGAGACATCTTCATCATTAAATCTCGTGATCAGTGAGATTAGCTGCATGTTCAACCATTTTGTATTGGTCCAAATTTTAAGAATTATAAAGATTTTTTTTCATGACAAACTGAAATCACACAGAAAATTCATATTGTTAATATGGAACTTATGGAACCTATATTATCGCTCAATTTATATTAACACTGTAACTTGCAGTTCACTTAGCCCATGGGTTAGTAACCATAGACTCCGACTGCTTGTGTTACTTTGCTGAAAAGTTTTAGTATTTTAAAATTTAATTTTAAACTATGTTTGATATTTATAAAAACTATTTTATTATTTTCATATTGTAAGTTGTTAAAATCATATTTTTCCCAGATATATTTATAAAATGCAATGTATAGACAGAAAAAATTACTATTGTTTATATAATAGTAGTTGCTGTATTTTTTTGGTAAGAATTGAACTTACCTGCTGAAAGTAATCATTTCATGTCATAAGTGATCATATTCCACTGTGCACTTCCTATGATTGATTTGACTGGCCGTATTTCCATTCCATCCCTTGTTGCAAAACTTTCTTTGCACTTATTGATTTTGCTTTTATTTTTCTATTTTTAAGTCACTATTTGAATAATGCTTTTTTGGAGATTTAAAATAATAGAAAACTTTCTTTTAAAATTTTAAAAGAAATTTTAATAATAATCTATATCAATTTAAATCAGGAAGTAAAGAATGAATAATTTCAAATGATTTGATGTGTTTAAATAAGTTTAAATTCTCAAAATATTCCCAACATCTAGTCAGATGATGACCACATAACAAAGCATTCAATCTGAAAGAAAGATCTGGAATCAATTTCAGGATCTACACTTCCAGATTTTTTCTTGGTTATCTGGGCTAGGCTATTAATATCATTATTCATCATACTGACCAGCCTCTTATCATAAACTTAGATACCATATGATAGTACTTACAAATCCCATCATTTAGTGTCTTTCTAGCTAGAAGTTAACATAAAACAATTGATAAAAAATATTCTCAATCCCAGGTTCAATTTTAATTTGTATTTGACACTGTAATTTCTGTCAAATCTAGGTCAATTTCAAATTTTTAAGGTCTTGTCTCTATTTTCTTAATAGCTATGGTTGCCACTAATATAATGCCTTCTATTATTATATATTTGTTATATAACAACCAGTTGATAGTAATTTAGTTTCAACTAGTTTTTAATTACTTAATACAGAGAGTCCTTAAATTATGACAGGATTCAATTGAAAGGCAAAGTTTAAGCCAATGTGGTCATAAGTTGGAAGTATTTTTTATCTATCAATTATCCATTATAGTTATTCATTATAGCACAATACAGCAGTAAATTTAACAAACACAAAGCTAAAGGAACTATATACAAAATGATACCAGTATATTAGACCATTACACATGAACTTGTATGCATATGAATCATATTAATCAATCATAGAACTTACAGTAGAATCTCCCTAATCCGACACATCATTCCGGGGTTTGTCGGATTTCAGAGATTTGTCAGATTATTGGATGTTCAATGAAAAAAATGGAATTACCCAAATGAATATGCTCAGTTTATTAAGACTTTCCTGTCACTGCTCTTGCTGTTCAAATCTTTCACAAACCCCTTAATTTTATCCCGATTTTTTTAATGTCATAAATGGTGACTCATCCAATACCATAAAACAAAGTCAAATCACTAAACTTTTCTCCCAAGTCAAATTTTATTATTATTTCTGCCTTTTCAACCGCAGTTGATGTCTTGTGTTTTCGTTTTTCTTTTTTCCAATTTGTGACATTATGTAAATTTAAATAACAAATACTGATACAGCAAAAACACTATTTTACAGTAAACAAAGTACTGAATTTAAATTTAGTCCAACAATAATGCCTGTGCAATGAAGGAATAACAATTGACAATTTGTTTATGTCAGTTTCTCTCTTTTGCAAGGTGGGCGGCACAACAGTTCGCAGAGTGTCGGACTGGTGAAATGTTGAACTACAGAGACTCAACTGTATTTATTGCATCATGATCATAAATAAAAGTGATCATAAGATGATAATGTTGTAAGTCAAGAATTATCTGAATTTTAAATTCTACCAAGAATAATCAAGAAGAAATTTTAGGGAACATCAATAAACTATATCATGCTATTAGGGAAAGGGAATAATAAATTTGTGATAATAAATGATTTAGGAGGGAAGGATATTATACAGATTATGATGTTAAGAAGAAATTTTAGGAACATCAATAAACTATATCATGCTATTAGGGAAAGGAAATAATAAATTTGTGATAATAAATGATTTAGGAGGGAAGGATATTATACAGATTATGATGTCCACTGTAAAATAGAGTTATAGAATTATATAGCATTATTTTTATGATAAAAAATTTTTTTATAAAATATAAAATATTTATTCTTAATTGTTTGAAAAATAAAGACAATAATGTAACATATTTGGACATATAAAATTTAAAACACATATCTAGTTCTAAGATATTTATATCCAGTTGTATGAAAGTTTACTTGGAAGTTAAAGAATATATATAACAAAGTACAGTGTAAAATTTCTACTATTTTATGTATTTTTATTTTTGCATAAAATTGGAGGAAAAATTTTATGAAGGAAGAGAGAGGGTTTTCAAATTTTTAATGTCAAGGTTAGGAGTTCAAGCTTGGTGTGGCAAAAAATGATAAAAAAGAAGGAGAGAGTCAAAAACTGTTCAAAATAGCATGATGTAATTTATAGATGATACATTAATGTTAAGATTTCAATAGTGTGTAACATGATTTTTTCAAATACAAGTAGTCCCATATTTATGATTAGAAGTACTAATTCCGAAATGGTCCGATGACAAGTGGCAATACAAAAAGGCAGCTATCAGAGCATATCTTACTCGTGCAATGACACACTGCAGCACAGAGAACCACCTAAAAACAGTATTCAACTTAGGATAATCTGATCTTATGATTGCCCTCACAATATTCCAAACTTGTTTATTTTCATAACATATTGGCTAGAAATATTTTTTATTTTATTAAAAATGTAGTGAAACATCTTTTACTACTTTAGGATCCATGTTTAATTCTGGATGATTTTATACTTCAGAACATGGTTTCAATTCTGGATTATTTTATCATCTTAGAGGATCTGGGATCAAATCCAAATAATTTTACCATTTTGAAGGATTCAGTATTCTATTGTCTATTATTATTTTTAAAATTATGGTACTATCATTGTGGATAATTTTTGACTTGCTATTTTTTCAACTTACTTTGGGAATATCAAAAACATAATTCTTTCATAAATAGAGGACTATCTGTATATGAAATGATAAAGAAATACAGCCTACAAAACACATTTTACTTATAAAATATAAAACATTTTATATCATATATTATTAAAATATTTATTGTATTAATTACTTATTTAGTGGACTCTCAGATTCTTATTCTACTTTGAAATTGATGATGAGCAGATGAATGTCTTTTATTCTTAAATTTATGAGGGCTATTACCCATTATAGCAATCTAACAGGTAGGAATGAAAAGATTAACCAAATTATGAGTTATGCAGAAAGTCATGAATATAGCAAAATATTTATGCAATCAATATATCTATAAAGTAAAGAAAAATAATGAAAGTAAGAATAATGCACAGCAAGTACAATTAAGTAAATCATCAGATTAACTCACTAGGCCACAAGAAAATTTGTTTGCTAAAGTTCATTACTACCTAGCTAAGTACAGAATGGTTAGAAAAGCTGTAAGAAAACAATATAAAAAGATCACAAGCACAACAGGGCTGAGTGTATTTAATTCCTTCAGAAATGAAAAAACCCTAAGCACAAAGAAGGTTTAAAGACAAATGTCTGAAGTACCATTATACAACTACAACTCCAATGAACAACAAATTATATAGGAGTGACAAAATGTAATTTAATAGATAGACTGCAAGAATACTAAGATGATATTAGAACAGTTAAATTAATAACCACAATAGCAAGGAAATATTATGAATATAATATTAAAATTGATTAGAATTTGAAGCCAAAATATTGAGTACATGTAAAACTCAAAAAGAAGGGAAAAAAAGAAACAATAGAAATTATGAGAAAAAGTGTAAAGGCAATGTAATTAATGAGCTAATCATTAATTTCAAAGGAACTTTCCATTGTATGGCTCTACACAGTGAAAGATTTTTAAATCAATTTTGGTAGTATGTAAGTTAAGAATTTTTAAAAAATTTACTAAATTAGTATTTTATGAATAATAAGTCATTATATGAGTTCACCAAAACTGACAAAACATATACAATAATAAAACACAAAGCCCTTTAGCAGTAGGCTTTTGGCTGCTAAAGAGCTTTATTTTATTTTTGTAATAAGTCATTTTAAAATTGAATTAGAGACTACAAAAATATTTCTTATAACCTTTGCAATATATGTAATGGAACTAATTTAAGTTAGCAATATTTAAATTTCAAATACTGTTCATAGTTCTGGAGATAAGGGTTTCTCAAATCTGCAGCCCATTGCTATAATGAATGCAGCCCAACATAAAAGTGTAAACTTCCTTAAACTATTGAGATTTTTATATACTTATTTTTTTAAATTAGTTGTATCATCATTAAATATCCCACTAATAAAGAAACAGAAATTTGTTTCATTTTTGTACTAAAAATATATATAAAAATATTGAAGTTAATGAAGTTTTTATTATTTAAATATCTATCTACTTTTCTATTTTCTAAAATGTTTCTCATTTCATTGATTAAATTACTTAACCTATTCGATGATTTTTAAAAAAATTTCTGAACAAAAAGAAGTCAAAGACTGTTATCCTGTGACATTTTTGCTTATTTGTCATGGTGGGTACATATATTGTACATTATTTATTAACTTTTTTGTTTAATAACTATCGTTAGAAGTAGTATATTTTGTGTGTGGCTCAAGACTATTTTTTTCTTCAAATGTGACCCAGGAAGCTAAAAGGTTGGACATGCCTGAGATGAGTTCAGTAGCAAAGTGGTTGCTGAATATCTATTTTGCAGCGGTGCTGGTTGCTACAGCAACATAACTGAACGGTGAAGGCAGTGAATCTAGCTTGAAAATGGTGGAGGATAGTATAATTTACACTTGTTACTTGTATGATTTCTACTAGAGCTGCTAGAGGAAGCTTGTACTTTTAATTAAAACTAGTAAACCTGTTGCAGCTACGCCATCAATAAAAGAATATGTCAGTGATTGACGAATGATTTTATAATATAATTATTTCAAAATTTAATGCAATTATTAAGCAAAATTTCTTTTGACTGCTAAAGAGCTTTATTTTATTTTTGTAATAAGTCATTTTAAAATTGAATTAGAGACTACAAAAATATTTCTTATAACCTTTGCAATATATGTAATGGAACTAATTTAAGTTAGCAATATTTAAATTTCAAATACTGTTCATAGTTCTGGAGATAAGGGTTTCTCAAATCTGCAGCCCATTGCTATAATGAATGCAGCCCAACATAAAAGTGTAAACTTCCTTAAACTATTGAGATTTTTATATACTTATTTTTTTAAATTAGTTGTATCATCATTAAATATCCCACTAATAAAGAAACAGAAATTTGTTTCATTTTTGTACTAAAAATATATATAAAAATATCGAAGTTAATGAAGTTTTTATTATTTAAATATCTATCTACTTTTCTATTTTCTAAAATGTTTCTTATTTCATTGATTAAATTACTTAACCTATTCGATGATTTTTAAAAAAATTTCTGAACAAAAAGAAGTCAAAGACTGTTATCCTGTGACATTTTTGCTTATTTGTCATGGTGGGTACATATATTGTACATTATTTACTAACTTTTTTGTTTAATAACTATCGTTAGAAGTAGTATATTTTGTGTGTGGCTCAAGACTATTTTTTTCTTCAAATGTGACCCAGGAAGCTAAAAGGTTGGACATCCCTGAGATGAGTTCAGTAGCAAAGTCGTTGCTGAATATCTATTTTGCAGCGGTGCTGGTTGCTGCAGCAACGTAACTGAACGGTGAAGGCAGTGAATCTAGCTTGAAAATGGTGGAGGATAGTATAATTTACACTTGTTACTTGTATGATTTCTACTAGAGCTGCTAGAGGAAGCTTGTACTTTTAATTAAAACTAGTAAACCTGTTGCAGCTACGCCATCAATAAAAGAATATGTCAGTGATTGACGAATGATTTTATAATATAATTATTTCAAAATTTAATGCAATTATTAAGCAAAATTTCTTTATTATTAACAAAGTTTGTCTTATTAATTAAGAACATATTTCTTTATAAAAATTAATTATGGAATTTTTGGGATAAGTGGAAAGAACAAATTATAAATTATCTGATGCACTTGCTGATGAAGCTGTAATATATAATTAACCATGAGAAAATACATTTTTCTAAATAAATTCCAATTGAATTCAAAGATTCATCCTGAATCTTAATTATTTGATTCCATATGCTGATTCCACTGGGAACTTCTTCATTATTCAAATGGAAAACATGATCTTCACTTAAGTCATTCTGGGAATTAAAGCATGTTTTCTAACTTGGCACACATTAATTCATCTCCTTCCAATCATTTTCTCAAAGATTAATTTAGCACTGTTGGATAATCAGTCTTTTGTTGCCTTACTTCTTAGCAACGTTATAATTATTTTGCATTTTATATCCAATTAATTAGGAATAATTTCAGAAGTTTCTATTGAATTTAATTAAAATACTCCATTCGGATTAGTGTTTTGCCAGGGGCATTAAAAGATGTCACTGGGCTTGGGAGAAAAATTTACGTGGGAAAAATAATTTTAAAGTTATAAGGTTCATATTATCCTGCTTCAGACTCTAAATTCCAGCACCTTCCTTATATGATTAATTAGTGTGTAAAAAATTGCAGGATGATGTCAAGCCCTTTTGAATCCCAGGCCTGGAGAATTTTACCCCATCATTCCCCTTCTCTCATCTGCCCTGCTTTCGTTACTCATTTGAAAGTGTACCTGTCTTGAGGCATACTGCCATGAACCCCACTTAATCTTTCTTGACGTCATTAAACATTCTATCTACTGGCAAATGATAGTACAGTTTAGAAACAAAAAAATTCAGTTGTTTTTCTTGCTGAAAAATATGTGATGTCAATACTTGGTGGATCTAAAGTTATTCAGATACATTACTAAGGGTATAATTGCAATGGTTATAAAACCTATAGACAATCTATAGATTAAATGCATAAAAGAATCAAAGGTGAAATTTGGTACTATTTTCGAAATATGCATACCTTTTCATACGAATCTTTAAAACATGGAATCGATGACTGAGCATTAAATTACGTGTCGGTAGAGTGGATTGTTAACTCTAATAAATAGTCATTATTATAGCAACCTACTCGAATATATCACTGATTTGACTCCTGTTTTTTGTGATCATTGACTTATAGATTGACTTCTTTCATTTGGTACTACTATTATCTGGACTTTACAAAATTATACCATCTCGCAGCTTGAAATCATCTTGTACACAAGTTATTTTGTGTATTTTTCCTGTTTATTACTGTTCTTTAATCTAACCGATCTATACGTGCTAATTTATTTATTTATTTTTCCATATTTTTATGCTCTCTTTCCAATCAGGGAGATTACTAAGGGAGCAGGGCCAGTTCCAACCATGGGCTGTACCCACACCTGTGGAGGGGGGCCAGATGGTGAAGGATGGGGATCATCGGGCTGGGCTCAGTACCCTGAAAAAATATGGGACCAGACCCGGGATGCAAACCCGGGTCCTCCTGTGTGGCACACCAACATGTTACCACTTGGCTAGCTGGCCACCCCGTGCTAATCTGTCGTTTGGAAAAAAGATCGTTGTTTTATAGAGTCCATCGTCAATGTTTTCACCAATAAAACTGCCTAATTTTGACATGTGATTGTAGATTGACAAACATCTTGACCAACTGAGAAAAAATTTGTCAGATCTGGAAATCCGAATCTTCCAGGTAGTAAGCAAACGCTTTACTATCAGAGGGGATCCTGGATAGAATTTGAATTCAATATCTTTCAGAACTATCTACTACATGTAACCCAAGTTGGATAGCTGGCTCTAAGGATGCAAACGAAACTTTCATTTATCAGTAGATCTGGAATCAAATACTTTGCAATTGTCTCGAAAACAGGTGGAGCACGGATTTCTGAAAAAGAGGCAAATATACGATGGATAGATCCTGTCCTCAGTGACAAGCGAACATTATTATATCTTATCCTTGATCTTATCACATTGTCATTTACTCAACTTTGATTATAGTGTTATTAGATTATAATAGGTTCTGTAAAAATAACTGTTTAGTCCTATACTATATTGTATTTATAAGATGGAAATAGAAATACAGTAACTAGTACAGAATATAAAGTTCTGAAAGAATTGATCAATATATTTTTGTTTCATTTTATTTTCTTTTAAAGGGATAAACCTTAATCGGATTGATCACGTGAACATTTCAATTTTCCAATCTAGATGGATCACATCAATATCTCATACCGAAAACTGTATAAACCTGGCTTTCAATCCTGGTCCTTTATAATTGATTCTCCATTGGATTGACAACCTATGTTAAAACTATCGATGGTTAAGACCTATAATGACATTTAATAATATGCAAGCAAGTCTACAAGTTAGAAAATGATGTTAAAAAAAGAATGATATGATCGTATAATAAAAATGTATAAGATGATTTAAAACTGAAAAAACACACAGTGAGCATGATAATCTTATAAATAAGCTAAAAAAGTAAATATTGAGAAAAGATAAAGATGTCAAATTTATTTAAAAAGCAAAATGTTTATCATCAAAATAATAAAGAAATTATAATTTATGTAAAAAAATAAAATTTTGTAATTAAATACAAAAGTTATATATAATTTATTTTATAAGTAAATAATAAAGCATTTTATATGAATAATTTTTCAATATTTAATTTTTGTAATTATTATCAATTGGAGTAAACAGAATACAACGGCGCATGCTACAATTGCACGCGATATACACGTGGTTTAAGTAAATTTTATGGTGAACGGTAGGAATCTAATAAAGAGTGCTTAAAATGTCGTGGTTATTTGGTATTAAAAGAGAAACTCCAAATATAGATATACCGTCCTTTAATGTTGGAGGAAGTGGAAGTGATAGTGGCGGAGGCAATGAAGATAAAGAGCCACCAAAATCTGGAAAGATGGAATCTTATCGTTTTGATTCTTCAGCTCTGGAACGGGCTGCCAAAGCAGCTAGAGAATTAGAGATGTCAAGTTAGTCTCTTGATGATTTTTCTCTTAATACATATTAATTTAAGTTGATTTGCATGTACGGTTTATTTGTATATACTGTATGTTGAAGCAGTGATGTGCTGGTAAATTTTTAACCGGCTCGTTGGAGGAAAAACACACACACACACACACACACACACACACACGTTCATATACATAACTGAATTTATTATAAATTTTATTGATATATAACAAAGTGAAACATAATATTTTAAAAAAGTAAAATTATTCTAATATTATATATTCCATATATTTAATTGATTCTCAGAATGCTGTAGTTGATTTTATCGAATTCTTGTACCCATATCCAATTTGTGGTTCTGAATCACAACCATATATTTGTAAATAATCACAATCAAAAGCTTTGCAATTTGCAGTTTACTGGAACAAAACTTACAAAATATTGATGTAGTCTGTTACTATATACAAGCTTACTATTCAAATTCCATTCAACGGAAAGATTCTAATTGAGCTATAGCATTAGAGAATTGAAGATTTGCTACCCACTGACTGATTTATAAAATACGAATCGACAGTTCCGTTGTATTAAAGATTCACCCCAAAACTATCTGGGCTTTCAATATGTTTTTATTAGAATCTATCATATAATCAAAAAGTAAGAATTTAATTTTGAGTTGACGGTCACTTATCATATATCTGCATGCTATAGCTCAACTAGAATCTTGCCCATTCAACAGTTCACAGTCATTATCAATTCGCAATTGAACTGTTAAGCATGTGCAATATTTCTATATTTTTGTTCTTAATGCATGAGTTGGGAATGAAAATATGGAAATATCTACATGTATACAATTATTATGTTTATCAACTAGCTTACAAAATTCTTGAAAATTTAACAATCAGCTTATGTGAGCTGTTCCATCACAGCTCTATGCTGAAGATTAATTTTGACTTCATTTATTCAAGAAATGGCAGGATTCTAGTTGAACCATTACATGCGGATCTATACATTAGAGAATTGAAGATTCGCCGCCCACTGACTGATGTATAAAATACGAATCGACAATTCCGTTGTATTAAAAGATTCACCCTAAAACTATCTGGGCTATCAAGATGTTTTTATTAGAATCTATCATATAATCAAAAAGTAAGAATATAAAAGATGTTTTATTAGAATCTATCATATAATCAAAAACTAAGAATATAATTTCGAAGTAGACAATCACTTATCATATATCCGCGTGCTATGGCTCAACTAGAATCTTACCCAAGAAATATACTATACTGTGTTTAAGTGACTATATGCTATAATATAAACAAAATTTTCAAGAGATTCTAAAAAATGCATTATATTTAAAATAAGCAAGTCATAAATAGCATCAAAATAGGTAGTTCTCTAATGTGTTTTGCTGCAATATGTGTACACAAATAAAATATACACTGCAAATTGTGCTTTGTATTTCTTTAACCTGTTGCTTGGATGAATTTTCTTCAATTATGTAGGAAATATTTTTTAAAAGAATTGTTGGTGCTGTTATAGTATGTAGTTCTCCATAATATCTCAATTCCACTGGTAACATTTCAACTGCTTTGTCAAATGTTCGAAATTTCATAAATGTTTAGGGCTTGTGCTGAGCCCACAATAAAATTTAAATCTTAAAAACTACAGGAAGTTCCCACCTTTATGAGCTAATTCATTCCTGAAGTCAGCTCATAAAATAAGAATTTGTAAACTGAGAATCAAATTCCCATAGACAATGTTAAAACCAGAAGTTCCATTCTTGACAATAAAATTTAACCATAATAAAATTCAGTAGTGGTTGAATAAAATCAACAGTATATGATTAAACAATGATTTATTTATCTAAATAAATGAAAATAAAGCCTTTAAAATCATGCAAATTATGATGATAAAGAATTATGTTATATGAATATTATAGAATGTTTACTCTGCCATCAGCATGGACAAATGATTAGATGAGCCTTTATATATCTACTTCTGCATCTCTGTCTGCCATTTTGATCTTTCAGTTTCATATCAGATAATGAATGACCTTTCTGCTACAAACCAAGTTGAATTGTATTATATAGCTATATATATGGTTTTAAATGCCTCTTTATGAATCTTTAGCATTTATTTATTGCAATTAATGTTCATGTTTTAGATTTTTTTTTTGATACTTCATATTTGAAAAAATTCATAAATCTGAGAACTCATAAACTGGAAACTTCCTGTATTTTCTTCGAGATGGGAATAGTCATATTCTATTGTGGTGTTGCTTTGGTACAGTTTTTAAATTATTTTTCTAAATATAATTTACATATAGGACCTATATGTAAATTATATTTAACCTGATATATCCATTATCTTATAAGAAGACTTAAAGCCCTATATGTTTAGTACCAATTATTTTTTTTAGATAATAAATTAACATGGGGTTGAATACACTGACTGATAACTTGATAAATAACTCTCATTAGAAATTTTTTGAAATAAAACTGTAATTTAATAAGCATTTTAAATTTAAGCATAGATGACTGCATCTCTTACTTATTAAATGATTAAATTAGAATTTAAATTATTTGAAATAAACACATGAAAGATTTATGTTTTTTATTTCAGATAAATTAATTTAAACAATAGTTGAAACTACTGTTCTAACTGCTATAAATAGAGAACCTTTATATGTTTTTATACCCAGTAATTAATTCAAATTCTAAATTAATCATTTAATAAGTTACAGATGCATTCATCCTAGCTCAAATTTAAAATTCTTACTAAATTACAGTTTTATTTAAAAAATTTCAAATAGTAATTTTACTAACTACAAATTTTTGATTATTATTTGTTCTAGATTTTAAGCTCAGAACAAAATGCTAAACTTTTTCTCCTTAATAATAGTTTGTTGAAAAGCATCTAATTGCTATATAAAAAAAATAGACTAAGTATTGAGAAAATAGCATATTTGCTATAATTTATAAGTATATACTTGGTTGATAATGAAAAAATGCAAATAATTTATCATTTTTTAATGATATATGAAGTATATATTAATAATAAATCATATGATGTGACATTAAATAAAATGGATGAAGTTTTAAAAAAATAATCTATAAATTATCTACCATATAATTTTATTTTATAAAATGATGGTAAATGCAAAATAAATATTTAAAATATGTTTAATTGTATGTAAATATCAAACAATATCAAATAGAGATCATAAGCTATAATGCAAATAATCTAATAGACCATGTGTTCTAGTAGTATTGAATTGTTTTAGAATTTTAGATTTTAAATAATAATTATATCAATCTTGCTGACAATGATCAATCTACGATTTACTCATGTTGTATTATTGAATGCCCTAAGAATAATGATGTCTTTTTTGTATTATTACTATATAATTGAATTGAAATACTTTAAGTAATTTTCTCTTTAATAATTGCTTATACTTCTTAGAACATTTTTTTCCTCATAAATATTAGAGATTATTACCAGTGGTGATATTCAAATTATTTAACAACCAGTTCACTTAAATTTTTTTGGGGTCTTGAAGAAATTTATAAAATATTTTTATTTAGGTTTAATTCTTAATGAAGAAACTAGAACAATATTAACAAAATTACATAAATTAAAGAACATAAATAACGATAATAGCACAAATAAAAATGTTAACATTTATAAAACAACAATTAGTGATTTATTCTAAAAATTTTCAGATCATTTTCTGATTATTGCAAGGTATAGATGGAATTTTTTCTTTCACTCTGTGTCACTTTCCAAATGGTGTCCTTTCCTCAGCCGTTCTTTGACATAAAGAACTGCATCAAATTCTGCAGATTTTCATAAAAAAATTAATAACTGGTTTGACCAAACTAGTGCGGACTGGCTGAATAACACCACCGATTATTACTGAATCCTTTTTCTCTGGTATTATCTGTTATCTCTCTTCAAATGATATCAAACTTTTGTAATAAGAATCATATAATTTTAATCTCTCTTCAGAGATATAGAGAAAATAATGTGTGGTTTTATTTCTTTCATTTTTTTTAATTAAAATCTCTCTTTAATTTTTAAATTTCTAACGTTTAAAATTGCCTACAATAATTCTTTAGGAAGGTTGTTTGTAAAAAAATCTGACTATAAATATTAAGTATTTTTCATATGATTTATTTTCTTTCAATCATTATTTAATATTTTATGGTGATTGTTGCACCCATAAAATTAAATTCTAATTTTTCAACAAACTCAATATTAGATTCTGAATTTTAACTGGAATACTGACCAAACAAAAGATGGATTTGTAAAATTTATAAATTTATCCTATTTCAATTGCTAATGATTAAAATTATGTTCAATAATAGTAATAATAATCATTTTCTGGATATTCTATAATAGTTATTAAATAAACTGATGATTAAATTCATCAGTTGAACTTCATCATTATTATAATAATTTATACATATAAAATGCAATGTTTGTCTGTTGTCTGTCTGTTCTGCAGACATTCCTGCACTGTTTGATCCCTCAGGATCAAACTTGAATGAAGATTACCTGTGGGTAACCTAAGCTACTTTGGGTTGAGATTGCCCTAGGGCAGTGTCTGCCAAACTTTTTTACTTCATGGCACACTGAAGCAGGTGAATTTGTTTCGTGGCACACCAAATAAAAATCCAAAAAAGAATTATTTTATTAATATGAATCAAAATATTAATATAGGTAACAATAATAAATAAAATATTGTTTTATCCAAATTAATAAGTAGGTAATATAAATAATATTTTTTTAATGAGAAGGATGTGATTGATTTTGAGAATTATATCAAGATGTGACTCTAAATTGGAAAAACATCTTTAAACATATATGTAACTCCTGATTTACCATCAGTAATCGTTCCCTTTTTTTTTATATTTCATTTCCACGAGAGCTGAGAACTTAATTTACAAAGATACGACTATCCAAACGGCAACAAAAGGATTTAATGTCTGTAGTAACTAATCGAATATATATATTCCAGAGCAAAATCCAAAATGCTGACAATTTTAGCTCAGAATGTGAAGGTTTGTGCACAGGGTCATTTCATTAAATTTTCTCCTTCTGTTAATGTCAGGTTTGTTTCTTGGTATTTTGCAATTTTTATTATCATGTAGATTCATAGATGGACTGAATTTTATGAATGAGAAATGCCCTATGTTAAATATTTTGAAATATAGATTGTTTCAAAATAAAACACAGCACACAGTTTGGCAGACACTGCCTTAGGGGATGGGACATTTTGGGATGGCAATGAAAATGTCTTCATTTAAATCCTTCAGAGTGATGTTTGAATTTGGGATGATATCATTGGTGATGTAACAATATATGACGACATGAAACTTCCACTACACAAAGTCACAATGATGTAACAATGAATGAAGTCATGTCACTGCTATGATGACGTCATTGCGACATTATATACTGGCAATATCAATGATAAAATTGGATATGAAAAGCCAATGGATTACAAATACTATAATGAATTATATGACATCATTGCAGCATAACAATGTAAATGTCACAAAATGCAATTGTTATGTGATGCCATGATGATGTAACAATGGAGTGTCATCATTACTACAGCTTCATGACATCATTGTGATAGTCAATTGATTCCAAATTCTATAATAAATGAATTATATGGAAAAATGATTTTGTTTGAATTTGGGATGCTATCACAAGATCCCATGATGTAACAAATAGATAATACAGTAGACTCTCAATTTTATGAACTCGTATGGATCCTCAAAAAAGTTTATAAATGGGAATCACATTAATTAACATTAGGGATTTTTTGGGACCAATTAAATAGTTCGTAAAAACAAGTAGTTCGTAAATTGGAGGTTCGTAAAAATGCAAATCCACTGTATTACATTGCAATGATTTATGTAAGCACACAAGTGATGTCATTGTGGCATAATATTGATGAATATCTTATGATTTTACGCTTTAATAAATTCAGAAAGAGCAAATAATTTCTACTGGTTGTAATTCAGTTAATCTGATGATATACCATTTCAATAAACATGAGATTTGAAATAATAAATGAAATCAATGCTTGAAATAATTTTCCAATTAAAATAATTCTTCCTGGGGTAATACAGTGGTGCCTTTCAATTTGACACTAATCCATTGCTGAAGTAATGTCAAATTGAGAAACTGTCGGGATAATATTTCTCATATAAGACTATATAAAATGGGGTCTAGAAAAGTTTCCCTTCGCATTTTGCCTCCCACAATTCACCCCGAGAACGTTTCGTTCCTAGCACATTTCGCCCCTGGAACATTTTGCCCCCAAAAGTGGTCCCTCGCATTTCACCCCCAGGACATTTCGCCCCTGTAGAATTATTGTGTGTTATTTACATGTGTGTTATTATGTGTGTTATTTACATTTTGTAGCCCTGTAGGCTACAAAATGTAAATAATACACCAAGTAATGATTCTAATTTATTTTGGTTTAATATAATAAAATGCACATTATTATCGTTTAAAGCTCGATTTGTATGCAATGCCCCTAAGGTAATCAATCAGAATATGATTTTGAAAAACATCGACTATTCTTTTGATATGCATTAATTCATATTGCTTTTAAGTTAGGAGATAAGCTAAAAACTGAACTATTGTTGGCTACAGATGACACAAAATCAGCAGACAAAGTCCAACAACCAGACACATGAGGACCCAACAAATAGGCAAACCATGATGGACCAGAAGACATATATACCGATACTGCATAGCCTAAAAGATTACCAGTTTATGAAGAGGTTAGCAAGTAAACAAGGAAAAAGAGTAACAACCAGGAGGCTACCAACAATATTTAATACGTTAAGAAATGAGAAGGACCCTGTGAGAGAAACAGAATGGGCAGGTGTGTATGAAATACCGATAAGACACGTGGCAAATGGCGAACAGTCAAAGTACATAGGAATCACATCAAGAACATTGGAGCAGAGGCTCCGCGAGCACAAAAATAACATCCAGAAAGGAAGTATGACTACAGCACTAGTGGTGGAGGCCTATGGGAGTAATATAGAGATATGTTGGGATAGAGCTAAGATCATAGGACAGGTGGGTAAGGAAGAACATAAATATCTAATAGAGGCGTTGGAGATAGTAAAAAAAAAAAAAGTGAAGAAAAATTACTAAACGAAAAAATAACAAGTATATCCAAACCATGGGAATACGCCATGAAGATATAATACAATTTAACAAACAATTTAAATATAATATAGTAATATGTTTATAAATAATATTTTTCTAAATAAGTATTATATGTAACCATAGTAACCTTGTTATTGGAACTAATTAATTTAATTTTTTCAGTTAAGTATTTATAATTTGAATGGAATTCTATAGAACACAAAAAATTTTTTGTTAAAAATTCTAGAATAGCATAAGTAACTGTATATGAACCTGAGGATGGCTTGCAAAAGCCGAAAACATTAGTTCTAATAAATTTTTAAAGTGTAATACTCAGCTGCTTGATAGTGCTTTCTAAGTTATATAAATTTTCTTATCCTTACATTTCACTCAAAAAAAATAATAATTAAAAATTTTTTATTTTCTGAAAAATGTAGAATTGAAAATTAACACAAACATGGGCAAACTCCAAATTAGCCCAAAAAAAGAACTGACAAATAGTGAATAACATCACACAATTCCATACATACGCATGCACCAACCTGCAAAACTCAAATGTCGAATTGCACCACTGTATAATGAAGATCAATAAAATGACCAGTTTTCAGTAATTATAGTACACAATATCACAGCATTACAAATTTTAATGTTCTTTCAAGTAAATTTTTTTCAAATCAAAGAGCAGAAAGACATAGATTTATAAGTATGTGAACCTTCTGGAAATTATTAGAGTTGTATTAAAGAACAACTGAACAACAATAACTGATTTTAATTACAATTAGAATTGTGGTTTTAGAAACCTAATCCTGATATTAAACAAGAATGTATTGTATACAGATCTTGTTTATTTTAAACTTATATTTATATAATTTTTAGATATTTTATTAGTCATTTAACTTTATTGTATTGAAAAAAATCATTAAAATATATTTTATAAATAATTTAGATAAAAAATAGATTTAAAATTAGATTATAATAGATATTTAAAAATAGATTTTTTTTTTTTTTATAATTTTTTCCAGAACATTCTAGGGAAGCATTAGAACTTTCAAAAATGCAAGAAATGACTCAACAGCTAGAACATCAAAAAAAAATAAAAGAATATGAAGCTCATATAGAACAGACGAAGGCAGAACAAATCAAAATTCAACAAGAAGAGCGGCGGAAAACTATGATTGAAGAAACTAAACAGCAACAGCAGGTATTTCATATTGACACACAAATAAAAAGGAAACAAATTTAAATAAAATAAATTTAAATAGAATTTTATTTTATAAAAATAATGCATGTCTTAACTTTTATATATATCTATTTTTTCTATTAAAACAATCCAGTTTCTCTAAGTCTTAATGCAGAAGAAAAATTATTTTCAGCTTTCACATATAAATAATATTTTCAGTATAAAGTCAGAAGCATTGTTATTGTGTATGTAAAATATGAATGTAAATAAATTATTTTTCTCTTATTTGAAGTCTTGTAGAAATAGACCAATTTTATTTGTTATAGATTTATAATATATGCTCACTAGTTATCATTAATAAACTTAAAATACTTAAAAATTTTTTCAGCGTGCACAGTATCAAGATCAGTTAGCAAGGAAACGATATGAAGATCAATTAATACAGCAGGTAAATTATATTTTATTGATTTATCACAATTAAACAGTTATTTACAAAACAGCCACTGTCCAAAATACAAATTTTTCAAGAGGATGAAAAAACTTTCGCTGATGAAGAGATTTGTGTTTTTTGATTGTATAAGTTAAATAAAGATCAACTTACTAGACTGCTATATTTTTTGTATTATATTTCCAACATAAGCACATCAAAGCAGTGAAAATAACTCAGTTTATTGCGAAATTTACAAAAACGTTTTCGGTAATAAAATACCATCATCAGTTGCACATTTAGTTAAAAAGAACAGAATAAAGGAACAGTTTTTTTTAAAAATTCGATAGTACATTCGATAGAGGAAACACGTAAACAACTAAGTAAAATAAAGCAAAGCAAATAAAAGAAGTTATATTAGTTCACAGATATGGGGAAGGAACAATAGTAATAATTAATTACTATTATGTATAGCATATTTCCAGGCTATACTCAAATTATCCGCCTGCCTGATATTAATAACATTTTCTTTTTGGCTATTTTTTAAAATTTCGATCTTTTCTGCAATTGGTAATGCTTTACGGTCCTGTATATTTTTTTATAACTCGAGCATTTCGCCACAGTACTTTAGTGTCTTTTTCATAAACTCTAATAGCTAGCGCAGTGTTTAAATTTCCTTTAGAAATATCTTCTTTATGCTCGGTTAATCTCTCCTTAAAATTACGGACTGTAGCACCGATATATGTTTCGGTACGGTTGTCCTCAAAGTTCTGCACAGGGATTTTGTAAATTCCTGATTTAAAATCATTGGACCTTATAGATTTGTCGTTTCTAAGCAAATTAAAAATCGTGGGAACTCTTTTGAAAGTGCGCATTTTGTTTACCGACTTAAGCGCAGACTGAATGGCATTATTGGAATGAAGCCTGTTCGGTAATAGAAAGTGATCCAATGCGTTAGTTGAGCGTATTATGTCGGAGGACGGCCTGGGCTGGCAAGTGTCAGTTGAGTGGTTAAAGATGCTAGTTTTTACATTACGATACAGATTTCTCAAAAAGCTGTTAGTGTACCCGTGCTTACGTCCGATGTCAAAAATTCTACTAACTTCCTCATTATGGAGATTACTACTGCAATGAGTAAGGGACCTAATAAAATAAGATGTTAAGGCAGACTTTTTATAGGTCCAGGGGTCAAAGGACCACCTGGGAATGACAACTGGAGTAGCGGTGGGTTTAATGTAGACGGTGGTATTAAAGGTTTCCTCTGATGCAAGTATTTTAATATCTAGAAAGTTTAAAGCCACTTGGCTAACTTGAGTAAGCTTAAGTGCAAGGCCATATTCACTTTTGGACAGCTGCTGTACGACATCATGAGCCTTATGCTTATTCTGCCATAAATGAAGACATCATCCACATACCTATCATATAACAGTCTCCTCCCCCACTGAATTGTTAGACAAACTTAGGCAACTGCGACCGACTTCCCATAACGATATGACTGTTTTAGATTTTGAATCACTGTATCCCTCATTAGATTTAAATGCCACCTGCCTCTTGTTCTACCGATTTCTGATACAGCACACCCCTGAGAACCATCGGGATCTCTCGCTTCTGTGCGAAATTGCATACACCATATGTCACGATTCCTTTTTCAAATATAATGGTGTATACTATAGGCAGCTCCGTGGGGTACCTATAGGGAGCCCCATGGCTGGAGTCTTAGCCAAGCTAGTAGTGAGAGAAGTGGAGTCTCAGCTAAGCCCTAATCTCACCAAAGAAATCCGATTATATGCTAGGTATGTGGATGATGTCTTCATTCTATGGCAGAATAAGCATAAGGCTCATGATGTCGTACAGCAGCTGTCCAAAAGTGAATATGGCCTTGCACTTAAGCTTACTCAAGTTAGCCAAGTGGCTTTAAACTTTCTAGATATTAGAATACTTGCATCAGAGGAAACCTTTAATACCACCGTCTACATTAAACCCACCGCTACTCCAGTTGTCATTTCCAGGTGGTCCTTTGATCCCTGGACCTATAAAAAGTCTGCCTTAACATCTTATTTTATTAGGTCCCTTACCCATTGCAGTAGTAGTCTTCTCCATAATGAGGAAGTTAGTAGAATTTTTGACATTGGACATAAGCACGGGTACACTAACAGCTTTTTGAGAAATCTGTATCGTAATGTAAAAACTAGCTTCTTTAACCACTCAACTGACACTTGCCAGCCCAGGCCGTCCTCCGACATAATACACTCAACTAACGCATTGGATCACTTTCTATTACCGAACAGGCTTCATTCCAATAACGCCGTTAAGTCTGTGCTTAAGTTGGTAAACAAAATGCGCACTTTCAAAAGAGTTCCCACGATTTTTAATTTGCTTAGGAACGACAAATCTATAAGTTCCGGACCAATGATTTTAAATCAGGAATTTACAAAATCCCTGTGCAGAACTTTAAGGACAACTGTACATCTTTAACCACTCAACTGACACTTGCCAGCCCAGGCCGTCCTCCGACATAATACGCTCAACTAACGCATTGGATCACTTTCTATTACCGAACAGGCTTCATTCCAATAATGCCATTAAGTCTGCGCTTAAGTCGGTAAACAAAATGCGCACTTTCAAAAGAGTTCCCACGATTTTTAATTTGCTTAGGAACGACAAATCTATAATGTCCAATGATTTTAAATCAGGAATTTACAAAATCCCTGTGCAGAACTTTGAGGACAACCGTACCGAAACATATATCGGTGCTACAGCCCGTAATTTTAAGGAGAGATTAACCGAGCATAAAGAAGATATTTCTAAAGTAAATTTAAACACTGCGCTAGCTATTAGAGTTTATGAAAAAGACACTAAAGTACTGTGGCAAATGCTCGAGTTATAAAAAAAAATATATATACAGGACGATGGCAGGATGATAGCTACGTATACAAATTACAGCAATATTTATTAAAATAACAAAATTTTCAACAAAGTCGACATTCTCATATGTACTAATACTTCTTATAAAATAAAAAGTATTAATCCGGCATTATTTTAAGAAAATAGGAACAAAAATGGCTAATAAACAATTATTTTAAACATTTGTGTAGTGGAATACCGTATTTCATCCGCGAGAGGGATAATACGATTGTTTGTTTATACAAGGTGTCAGGTTTTGGATTGCCCCATGCTTTGCGCTCTCACATTTCAACATAAATTGTCTTCGTTTATCAGAAAAATTTTTTAGAATTATGAAGTATTTGGTATTATTAGATGTGGAATATTACCAGGAATGTAAATATATCAACATTTTTTTTATCTGATGCAGAAATTATAAATAATTTGAAAAAATTATGTTTTGTTTACATATGCAAATTAGGCCTAATTCTTTCGTATTTTTTTTCTTTTTTTCTTTTGGTCCTATAACTAAAATTAAAAAACGATATCAGGACAGAGTATATTGACAACAAAATATAATTTTTTCGTGCCAAAAACTATCAGGACAGAGTATATGGACAACAAAATATAATTTTTTTGTGCCAAAAAATTAAAAAGTAAAAATGTTACGGCAAAATATCGAATATCAAGTAACATATTTCATAACCCTTTCGAGCATAAAACGGAATTTTTTTTTTAATCGAGGAGCGCAAAAGGTTAAGGAGAGATTAACCGAGCATAAGGAAGATATTTCTAAAGGAAATTTAAACACTGCGCTAGCTATTAGAGTTTATGAAAAAGATACTAAAGTACTGTGGCAAATGCTCGAGTTATAAAAAAAAAAATATACAGGACCATAAAGCATTACCAATTGCAGAAAAGATCGAAATTTTAAAAAATAGCCAAAAAGAAAATGTTATT
Organism: Olivierus martensii; assembly: GCA_000484575.1. NCBI lineage: Eukaryota > Metazoa > Arthropoda > Arachnida > Scorpiones > Buthidae > Olivierus > Olivierus martensii. The sequence goes on from AYEL01084213.1 coordinate 26,342, forward strand.
AATATCAGGCAGGCGGATAATTTGAGAATAGCCTGGAAATATGCTATACATAATAGTAATTAATTATTACTATTGTTCCTTCCCCATATCTGTGAACTAATATAACTTCTTTTATTTGCTTTGCTTTATTTTACTTAGTTGTTTACGTGTTTCCTCTATCGAATGTACTATCGAACTTTTTAAAAAACTGTTCCTTTATTCTGTTCTTTTTAACTAAATGTGCAACTGATGATGGTATTTTATTACCGAAAACGTTTTTGTAAATTTCGCAATAAACTGAGTTATTTTCACTGCTTTGATGTGCTTATGTTGGAAATATAATAAAGTATAAGTTAAAATTTAAAATGCATGGCTTGATTGTTCAGTTTTTGGGCAATGTAAGAAAATATTGACTGAATGTGTAAAATATCCATGTAGAATATCAAGAAATAATGGACACTTGTCATTATTGCTAAAGCAATTTTACTTTTCTCTATTATTTAAAAATCTGATATTGCTTTTTTAATAATTAAAAATTTATAAAAGAATAATATCATAATAGTTTCCATTTTTATATATGTAGAGATGGTGATTTTTATTTAGTAATTACAACTTGGAAAGTTGTAATTACTAAATAAGAAAATCATATCATTTCAGAACATTGTTGATAGTCACTATGGCAACTCAAAGTTAGTTTGAATCACTGATACAAGATGCTTGATTATCATAAATTCTCTCTATTCTATATTCTATTATCTCTAATAATGATCATCAATTATATTAAACTGCTGAGAACAAATTTTAAAATTCCAGGTTACATTCGACAGCAAAGATAGGGTTGCTTTCTTGTCTCAAAAACAGACTACAAAAACTGCTTTTTTTAGTCAACAGCCACAACAGGCATAAGAAGCAATGATGCAAAAAAACCTCACACATGCATAGACTATGAACTTTCTCAATCAGAGCTGAATTACAGCTCTGCTGAAATTTGTAATATTTCAATAAATTTATGTAAATTTTGAGCTAATTACATATCTTAATTAATATTCATCAATCAAAATTTGCATATTAATTGATTTTTATTCTTTTTTTAAATATTGGATTTTCTTCATCCATTGCTTGTTTTATTCAGAGGATCAGCCGCTATCTAAATATAATAATTATTTTATTGGATGGTTAAATCTTCATATAAAAAAAATTGTATTTTTGGCAATTTCATATATGGGAAAAACTTCTAAAAAAAAAAATAAAAGTTGAAAAAATGCTTATACTGTTAGAAAGAGAATAGAAAAATATAATAAACTACAAAACTTTTGAAAGATTTCAATGAAAATTTAGCATGATGTTATAATTTTAATTTTTTGCATATTAATTAGGCTTGCCACTCCACTGCTTCAATTTTTTGTCCACAGTTCCTTATTCTTTATTCAAGGAGTCCATTGAGGCTTCCCTCAATCCCCCATCATGGAACATGATGATAGAGCCACAATTTGTAAAAATTAATCACTAATTTTAATTACAGTAGTGCCTCGCAACTCGACACCAATCCGTCACCGAACTAATGTCGAATTGCGGAACAATATTTCCCATATAAGACTATGGAAATAGATTAATTTGTTGTCAGACCCCTGTCCCACTCCCCTAACTAGTGAGTGAGAGAGATACAATATATTATTTACTTTACTATATGTATTTTATTATTATATAATACACTAAATTACAAAATGCACTATTTTATACATAATACACTCAATTTATTAGCCCTTGGATCAACATCCAAGGGCTAATAAATTCTTGGAATAAAGTCTTCTTTATTCTGTTTTATCTTTGAATCTGTGAAACCAGGCTCAACTCACTTTACATTCCTCAGTTTGATCTGAGGTACATCCTGGAGTTTTCTTCGCAATTCTTTTGAAAATTAACATAGCCTTCTCGAAGATCATTGCCTGAATTATTGGATCTCTCTTCATCTATCTTTATCTAATACAAGTCAGAAACAACTTTTCCATCTCTTTATTGATTAAAGATCTATTCTTGTCAGAAATCTTCAATGCTCCAGCAGACATCCTAGCATCCATAATCTTTCTCTGTTGCAAAATGTTGCCAAATTGTCCTAGGGATGCCATACTTTTGAGTTACGTCTGTAATTGTTCTACCTTTCTGCACATTATCTATACTCAATCAAGTTTCTTCTTTCCTGAATTATTCTTCTGTTCACTTCTCTTTGAACCTATCCCTAAATTTCACTAAAGAAAATAATAATAAAATGCATAAATTTTTTATTTTCTGAAAAATGCAAAATTGAAAATTAAAACCAACAACATGACAAACACCAAAGCAGTCCAACAAGAACTGACAAATAAAAATTACATCTCACAATTCCATGCACACACATGCATCATTCCGCAAAAACCCAATTGTCGAATTACGAGACAGATGAATTGCAGGATGTCAAATTGCGAGGCACCACTGTATTTCTAAATTAATCTGTAATACTAAGGTTATTTGGCTGATGTTTGGTTATTGTTTGATAATAATCCTATTTCACAATGAAAAATAATGTTTTTGCAGAAAAGTTAAAAAACATTAAAATAATAACTAATAATACAAATATATTAATAAATAAAAATTTAGGAGTAGAAATCAGTAGGATGTAAAAAGTTAATAAATGATGCCATGCATAGAAATTATTTTTTTATTCTTTCATTTTTGTGATTGTTGAGACTCAGAAATGATAGAAATATTATTATTACAAATTATTAGTTTAATGACTTATTATTGTTAACTGTTATCTTATTATCTTATCTTATTTTTCAAAGTTGAGAATTTAGAAAACATATAAATAACTAAATGATCTCAAATAGCATTTTTTTCAATGACTGATACAAAGTCACAAACTAAACTTTTCAAAATTGAAGAATTATTTCAAAAAACAGCCAATATCCAAAAATATTGATTTTTTATTCTTACTTTGTATCATTAGTACTTAATAATGTCTTTAAAGGGAAACAAATAGTTTTATAAAAATACAGGTAATCCTTCACTTAAACTATTCATACTTATGATGGTGATGAAATTCATTAATTCTGTGGTTGGTCAATGCAATTCAATGTGTTTAAGTCCCACACCTATGGTCTGATATGCAGAATGAGTTCTTTTTTTTGTATCTGGTTCTTGTAGTTTTCTGTCCTTTATGTTTATTAAGATAATGTATAGTGTCCTAGTAAGCATTAGAAGGGAGAAATCCATAAATTTTAGAAATTTTCCACTTCCAATTGTTCTGACTACCTATAAGTAATTTCCTTAAGTAGAGGACTATCTATAATTTCTTCAAGTTATTAAGCCTTAAAGAATTAGCACTTTTTATAAAAACAATCAATATCCTTAGACTTTAATTGTTTCTTGTGATGGTTAGGTTAAATTAGTTTTAATTATTGCTGCTGAATCATGAAATATTTTTGATGATGATTACTTTTAGAGCCCACTAGATGCTGCCTACTACTCTGGTAAGATTAACCAGAAGATTGAAAAATGGAAGCAGATCTCATACATCTCCTGATAAACTGGAAATTGGGACTTAGAAATGACAATTAGGAGGAATAATCATTATTATTCAGGCTTTTAGGAAATTAACACATTAATGTACAGAGAAGGGCACTTCTGACTCACTCTTGTCCATTGACATTTATGGACTTTTGTTAATGTTATTTGCATTTCATAAAATCTAATGTAGTTAGTTTGTGATTGCAGAAAAAATTTTGTTTTTTCTTTTTTGTTTTATAAAAATTCAAGATTTCATATCATTAGGGATGATGATTTTTAGCATTTTGTAGCATCTATCAGCTTCCCATTTAGCATTGTAAAGCATTCTGTATGAAAATTTGGTTTTTAGTTTAATATAGATATCTGGATCAGACAATAATATGATAATTGAATTAAATAATTTAATTCCCAAAAATATAGCATTAGAACTTAATAAAGTTGCAAAAAATTTCAATAATTTTAACTAATGTAAAATGAATTCTATGATTCAGTTATCTTAATTAATGAAACAAAGAATTTATGTTTCAGTCATCATTAATGAGTATATCTACAGTAAAATTACAAAAATAAAGCTGTACATATAAAATGAAATCTTTATCCTAACAAGATTCAATTTGTTTCAATTTGTTTCAATTGCCATTCAAAACAATTATTTTTAAAAGGGTAAATAAGTCATTCAACAATTTACAAATCCAATAAAATGATACTACAAAATAAATTTCTACATCATTATTTTTCATTCTGGTTTTTCTATCTGTTACAATTAAATTGTATTTACTAGAAAATTTTTTTGCATCTATACTATTGGTTATGTGGAGATTCCGGACCTGGAAATGGAAATTTGGAAAGATTGAATTGACAGTGTTGAGCCTAAAAACGATTCAACCCAAAATCGCGTGGATAAGGATGATTGTCTGAGGTGATTCAGTGAGTTGGATGGAGAACAACATTGAATTAAATTCAATAGCTTCTTTATTAATGAAAACAAACATAAGAGAGATTTGGAATTTACATAGATTTTTTTTCCGACAAATAACGGAGAGGAGTACCTGCAGTTGTTGTTCCTTTAAGTCAGAGTAGACGGCACTAACAGTCTTTAGTCTCTATAAAATTACAAGTCTTTAGTCCAAATATCTTATATTATATCCTCTTGATTACTTAACTACTTCTTCGATTTCCAATGTAATTCTCATATGATGGGAGATCAGATGTAAACCAGAATGGAAACAGAGAGGCAAGGTATCCAATACTTCTAACTGATTCTTAGGTAAAGATGAAGTATTAGCAAAACTTTTATTCCAGACGAGAACTAGCACCGTTTAATTTTTCCAATAGTGTCGGCCAAAATAACCTCTCGGCAAAAGGCAATGTCTCAGCGACCAAAAGCAATGATGACTTTGTGAAAAGTATCGGCAGAAACGTCTCGGCAAGAGCGACGCCCTTTGTTTTACCAGCTCTTTTATGTGCCTGACCTCTCCCTCACCTTTCCCGGAGATGGCTGTTATTGTTTCAATAATACAAATTTTTCCGGAAACTGCTTATAATTCTATTAACAAAGTCCATTAAAACTAAAGCACCAACTAGCAGTTAAAATAAACACTCAAAATTTATTAAAAACGTTTTTGGTATCCATAATATACCATCTTCAGTTATACAATTCTAAAATAGAACTATTAGGTTCTAGAACAAACGATAATCAGTTATTTTTCAAACTAAACTAACTTAGCTGAAGAACAGTTTAGTTTGAAAAATAACTGATTATCGTTTGTTCTAGAACCTAATAGTTCTATTTTAGAATTGTATAACTGAAGATGGTATATTATGGATACCGAAAACGTTTTTAATAAATTTTGAGTGTTTATTTTAACTGCTAGTTGGTGCTTTAGTTTTAATGGACTTTGTTAATAGAATTATAAGCAGTTTCCGGAAAAATTTGTATTATTGAAACAATAACAGCCATCTCCGGGAAAGGTGAGGGAGAGGTCAGGCACATAAAAGAGCTGGTAAAACAAAGGGCGTCGCTCTTGCCGAGACGTTTCTGCCGATACTTTTCACAAAGTCATCATTGCTTTTGGTCGCTGAGACATTGCCTTTTGCCGAGAGGTTATTTTGGCCGACACTATTGAAATTATTACTTCCAAAGAACAGTAAGACAATCCGACACCTCCTGTTTCTCAACCAACCGTGTCATTAGATTTAATTTCAACTGCATCGTTAAATTTAATTTCGATTCGTATCTGCGACAAAAAGGGGGGTTTGCCAGCCCCCACAGTTGGAATCTAGATGCATTTTAAGACTGCTTCAGCAAAGCTTGGAAATAATATCTCTATGGGTCTGTCCATAAACTACGTCACGCTGTTAGGGGAAGGAGGGTGTAGGAGATTTGTGACGAAAAATGACGTTAGGGAGGGAGGGTATCATGCAAATTGTGACGTCATGGTATACAAATTGTTAAATTCAATAATTTTACATCACTATGATTAAAAATTAAATCCTAAAAATTTATAAAAATCTTTTATATGTTGATGATGTAACGATTTCATTTATCTATATCACAGGGGTGTTCAACCTTTTGGCTTCCTTGGGCAGCATTCTTAGAAAAAAAAATTGTCTCGGGCCGCACATAAAATATACTAATTCTAACGATAGTTGTTGAGCAAAAAAGTAAGTAAATAATGTACTATACAGTATATGATATCCATCATGACAAATAAGCAAAAATGTCATAGCATAATAATCTTTAACTTCTGTTAGTTCAGAATTTTTTTTAAAATCATTGAAGTGATCAAGAGATTTTTAAATCACTGAAATAAGAAATAATTTAGAAAATGGAAATAAGAAATGTAGATAAATATTTAAATAATAAAAACTTCATTAAGTTGATTATTTTAATACAAAAATAAAACAAATTTCTTTTTCTTTATTAGTGGAATATTTGATGATGGTGCGGCATTGTAACACTTTATATTAAAAAGTATTACAATGCCTCGCGAATTTCAAAAAATTAAAAAAAATAAGTGCATAAAAATCTCAATATTTTAAGAAAGTGGGCCGAATTCATTATAGCGCTGGGCCGCATTCAGCAAGCGGGCTGCGGGTTGGACAGCCTTGCTCTATCATAAACCAAAACAAATCAAACAAAGAAAATGAAACTGTGTTTTGCCAGGGGCATTAAAAGATGTCACTGGGCTTGGGAGAAAAATTTACGTGGGAAAAATAATTTTAAAGTTATAAGGTTCACATTATTCCCGCTTCAGACTCTAAATTCCAGCACCTTCCTTATATGATTAATTAGTGTGTAAAAAATTGCAGGATGATGTCAAGCCCTTTTGAATCCCAGGCCTGGAGAATTTTACCCCATTATTCCCCTTCTCTCGTCTGCCCTGCTTTCGTTACTCATTTGAAAGTGTACCTGTCTTGAGGCATACTGCCATGAACCCCACTTAATCTTTCTTGACGTCATTAAACATTCTATCTACTGGCAAATGATAGTACAGTTTAGAAACAAAAAATTCAGTTGTTTTTCTTGCTGAAAAATATGTGATGTCAATACTTGGTGGATCTAAAGTTATTCAGATACATTACTAAGGGTATAATTGCAATGGTTATAAAACCTATAGACAATCTATAGATTAAAATGCATAAAAGAATCAAAGGTGAAATTTGGTACTATTTTCGAAATATGCTTACCTTTTCATACGAATCTTTAAAACATGGAATCGATGACTGCCCATTAAATTACGTGTCAGTAGAGTGGATTGTTAACTCTAATAAATAGTCAATATTATAGCAACCTACTCGAATATATCACTGATTTGACTCTTGTTTTTTGTGATCATTGACTTATAGATTGACTTCTTTCATTTGATACTACTATTATCCGGATTTTACAAAATTATACCATCTCGCAGCTTGAAATCATCTAGTACACAAGTTATTTTGTGTATTTTTCCTGTCTATTACTGTTCTTTAATCTAACCGATCTATATGTGCAAATTTTTTTTTTTTTTTCCATATTTTTATGCTCTCTTTTCAATCAGGGAGATTACTAAGGGAGCAGGGCCAGTTCCAACCATGGGCTGTACCCACACCTGTGGAGGGGGGCCAGATGGTGAAGGATGGGGATCATCGGGCTGGGCCCAGTACCCTGAAAAAATTTGGGACCAGACCTGGGATGCAAACCCGGGTCCTCCTGTGTGGCACGCCAATGCGTTACCACTTGGCTAGCTGGCCACCCCGTGCTAATCTGTCGTTTGGAGAAAAGATCGTTGTTTTATAGAGTCCATCGTCAATGTTTTCACCATTAAAACTGCCTAATTTTGACATGTGATTGTAGATTGACAAACATCTTGACCAACTGAGAAATCTCGTAGAAAATTTAAGGATGAACATAGTTTGGTATTTCGGTTACAGCTATGAGCTGTCAACCAAACGGATGGATGAGGAAACGACTGTAATCGGACTGATTGATGATTCACTCAGCTCCGCTGAATTTCCCTAAAATCATTTGATAAAACTATCCAGTGGTAAATAGCAGATTAGAAAGGGAATATTCTGTTTTATTTTCATGCACAAGAAACAGCGCACATCACAAACATCGCTGACAAAAAAAATAGATACATTAAAATGGAAGATGTTTATAAAATTTATAGATTTTTGTGTTATGTTAATTACTATATATCCTCTTTATCTATTGATTGATGCAAAATTATTGTCTGAAAAATAAGACCTAACTTAATCTACCAGAAAGCCAACATCTCAGGTGGACACATCACACCATCTATCGAATAAGTTATAAAATTGAGATATTTGAATTTTTTAATATTTTTTTAGAATGGGTATTTTAAAAGAATATTTAATAGCCACAAACTCTAAGTTCAGCTAATAGAAACTCAAATCAGAAGGATTTATATCTTGAAGATCGACTCAAATCAGAAGAATTTATATCTCGAAGACTATTCAATAATCTTTGAGATATTTATATCTCAAAGATTATTGCATAGTCTTCGAGATATTTCAGTGTAAAGTTGTATGTGACACAAATGAGGATAAACAAATTATTATATAGATTAAATCCATAGCACCATTGTCGAATATTTCCCTGATTTATTTATCAATAATGTTGGAATCTGGATAATATTACAATATTAAAAAACATTATTGCTATTACTTACTATTTTCATTTGCATTTTTCGTGTGTTTGTCTACCAACATATCGACTCACATATATCCATAAAGTAAAGCTACTTTCATCCTTTGATTTATACATCCATGCTTTCACCATAGAGGCTGCTATCTTGTTGAATACAGTTGATTAGGTTTGCAGCTACACTCTATTCCATTTCAAATTCTAACTTAGCAGTGTTGCACGCTGATTAGCAGCAGTGCATTCAATAACAGTTTGCCATCTTGTTGAATACAGTTGATTAGGTTTGCAGCTACACTCAATCCCATTGCAAATTCTAACTTAGCAGTGTTGCACGCTGATTAGCAGCAGTGCATTCAATAACAGTTTGCTATCTTAGCTATTGCAGCCGTTGCACTATTGAATTCATCTCTGATATATAGTCAATAACATTTCTTAATTGTAATAAAGTATTAAAACTTTATTTAACAGCAAATTCATTAAAGAATTTGCTGTTAAATGTGCTGAATTTTGATATTTACTTATAATAAATCAATAAGCAGTTTATTAGTGTGATCTATTGGATTCTCAATTGATTTGGGCTAATTCTGTCATAGTAAAAATATACTTAACTCTAATCCTAATTTTTTTTATATTATGGTTTTATTGAAATGTTTATTTGGTAGAAATGTCAAAGAAATATTGAACTTTTCATCATTTATGAATGATGAAAAGTTTAATATTTCTTTTTCAACAAAAGTACAATATTAACAATACAAATCAAAACCAAAATGTGTAAAGAAATTTTGTTGTAACTGATAATAGTAGAAAGCTGACCTGTCTATGTGATTGTTTATAATACACATCTAGTAACTGAAATCTCCACAAAATAACTACTCATATTTGGTAACTGATCATAATTATCACCAATCATACAAATTGTTTGCTCAGAAATATTGGGGATCACTATATTTGCATTTAATAAAATACAGTAACATGACTGTTACTATATAGTAGTGGTTTTAATATTTATTTATAACACATTACTTCACATATATCCAATCTTATTTGTGAAATACCTGATAAATCAATATTTTTGAATGCTTTTAAATTTGCATATTTTTAATAATAGAATCAAAAATAAATATGGTGAATTCCATGGAAAAAGAACTACAAGCAGGAAGATGATGAAACATGACCATCTTATATATTTATTTTATCATATCTAGACAGTATTAGATACTTAAATATAAACAAAAATATTATGCAAAGTCATACATATTCACATATTTTAATAACAGAATCAATAAGATAATAGTTTGTTATTAGGAAAAAAAACATCAAAAATCAGCATGCAGAGCAGGAAAATACAGAAATAAAAACTTCAGATTTTCTTTTCAATTTAAAATAATTTTGTTGAAGTGCTTTCAATCCTCTGAGTCCTCTTCAGCAATCATTACAAAACAATATAAACATTAGAATGCATAGATTTATATTAGGATAGTGAATTGTGTAACTGATATGAAGACATAATGGAGATGTGTTGCAACTAAACTGATGAATGTTTTGAACATAGAAAATTTTTTAATTGACTCATGTATAAATCAATTCCTCCATTTATAAAAAATTTTTCTTTATAAAATTTTTTTGCTTAAATATGAACATGTATGGTTTATATCATTATAAAAATGCTTTTAAATATTAATAAATAAATAAAATGCATGCATAATTTTATAAATTATAGTGCAATTTTTATTTTACATATTAATATGTCTATACTTAAAAATATATTTCAACTCTGAAACAATTTTGAAGATATACAGTAAAACAATCAAAATGCTTAGTAAATTACAATTGAAACAATTTTTTTTTAAGAATTAGAATAGTGAAAGCTTGGTTTGCCAAATAAACTTATTTACCAATTTATAAATTAAATAAAAAAATTTGAACACAGAAATGAAACAAAAAGCAAATATAATGTGTTCAACTTTTCCAGTAGAAGTCAAAAGAAATGTCTGCAAATGCTATGAAATATTAATTAGAAAAAAAATTTCTATATCTAGTACATAACAACAGCTGATTAATTACAAAGATTTTACAGAATAGTCATCAATATATTTTAATATTCATTGATATGCACTTCAAAAATATTTCACTACTAAATATTTTATATAAATAGAAGAGAGTCCTATTGTCAACACTTCATTTATATTTTTTTTCTTGCCTGTTAAAAGCATTTTACTTTCAGTTGTCACTATATTACAGAACAATTGTTTTAATTAAAATCTTAGGTTAATATTTTCATTAATTATGTTTACTTTATTTTTAGTCATGAAATTTTCCTTTCAGAATAATAATTTTGTGGAAAATTTTTGTTTTTTTTTTGTCATTTAATATTTCATCAGCTACATTTATAATGGAGTTTTTTGTTAGGGAAGTATTACATAACTTAATATAGTAAATATTAGCAGAGTGATTATTCATAACACATTACTTCACATATATCCAATCTTATTTGTGAAATGCCTGATAAATTAATATTTTTGAACAGAACAATTTTCAATATTATAAGTAGTGTGGAAAGATGGCTGAGTAATCTAATGTACATGCTTGGAAATCAAGCACATATGAAAATATGTTAAGAATTCAAATCCTCCCTTTTCCACCAATAAGTCCTAGTAGACTTATTGTGTGACCATATGAAAACAATAGTCTATTCTTTTTCATCATCTAGTGCATGACATTAGAATCCAGGAAAAAAAAAAAAAAGAATTTATACAGGTAGGCCTTGATTAGTGCGAGTTCGAATAATGCGATTTCGATATTGCCAATAGGTAGGCCTCGATTAGTGCGAGTTCGAATAATGCGATTTCGATTAATACAGGTAGGCCTCAATTAGTGCGAGTTCGAATAATGCGATTTCGATTAGTTGACTTATAAAAATGATACATTTTTCAGTTAGTGTGAGCAAATATTCAATTAATGTGAGTTGTAAGCACGAGCAAATATTCGATTAATGAGAGTTTATACCGTTTTTCAGTTAGTGCGAGCAAATATTCGTTTAATGCGAGTCACCGTTTTTCAGTTAGTGCGAGCAAATATTCGATTAATGTGAGTTGCATCGTTTTTCAGTTAGTGCGAGCAAATATTCGATTAATGCCAGTTGTAAGCATAGACCAGTGAGTTCGAATAATGCGATATTCAATTAGTGCGACTTATAAAAATGATATGTTTTTCTTTCAGTTAGTGTGAGCAAATATTCGATTAATGCGAGTTGTAAGCATAAACCAATCTTACTAACAAAGCTCTGCCTGCTTTTATGATGTCAATTAACAAATTACCGTTAATTTTCGATTAGTAAAACTGGATGAAGAGCAGTCCAAGAACAATTACTTGGCTTTGAAGGAGTGAAACATCAGAAAGATGGGCTTTTTGCCGTTAACTGTTTAACATTACTGTACTATTATTTAGCTTTGCTATCGTATACATACAGTATAGTACAGAATTTTCTCTTTTAAAAAGTATCGAAATGGATAAAAGGAAGAACACTTTTGATGATAAAACAGGAAACGAAAAAAGAAGAGGTTAGTGATTACGCTAGAGCAAAAAATGGATGTGATTAAGCGACATAAAAGAAGTGCTCCACTTCCACTTTTGATTTGCTCTTTTGGTTTCGATTTGGCGGTTGGTTTGATGATGGTATAAGACGCAATTCCTGGTAAGTTATTAATTTAGATGATGAACAACAATGTAAAATATGAAAATAAATATTTCTTAAACAGTTACTGTTAAGTTAGTATTGTGGTTATTCATCGTGAGGTTAGCTAATGGCCAGAATCTCACAAAGCAAGAACCAATTACCATATTTTAAATATAATAATTAATACTTCGAATAGTGCGAGAAATTCATGAAACCAATTATTCGTACTAATGGAGGCCTACCTGTACTGTATTATTTTTATAGCATATACTGTACTTAAGTATATATATTCTACAAAACAATCTGTATATTGTTGATATATCTCTCAAAATTTTTCATCCATTTATATATATATTTTTCATGTTGACATTTTTTTGATGATGCATAAGTAGCATCTCTTTAAAATCTGGCACATATTGAGCTAAAGGTGCTGAATTTGACACGGAATTTTTTACTATATTAAAGTTCTCTTAAAATGAATTGTAAAAATGTTTATTTAAATTTTTAAATATTTTCAAAAAATAATTTACTATATATATTATGAATTTTGTTAGGTATCAAATATATAATTAATAATGTAGAGCAATGGCTTTAACAATAAGATTTGATAGACTAGCAATTTTTTTCAATGCTTCATAGACTGGCATAATATTTCCACTCTGCATTAAAAAATAAGGTTTAAGTATAGGCATATTTTCTTCATTCTGCATCTCTTAATGTCATCCTGTTTAGTTTTACAACTGAAATGTTAAATTATAGCATGCTAATGTTATCATTCTGAAAATATGTCAACTCAGGCACACTGGCAACTGATAGCTCATCCAACAGTACCAGTCTACAGATAACCATTTTGAGAAGCATGACTTAAAGTGAACTTACTGAGAATACATTCTACTGTAGATATATGATCTCCTTTCTGTTTTATGAATTTCCAATTTATAAGATTTCTCTTATACAAGAAGTGCAATTTGTATCAATATTTGTAAGAAATATCTAATAAGCAAAATTTCAAAGTCAAGTAAACATGCACCTTAATAATGAGGACAAATACATTAAGCATAATAGCATTATCAGAAACACCACATAATTGTATTTTATATATTTCAGGTTAATTTCCTCAACCCGCACATTAACATTTCATAAAAATTTTTATGCCATCATTTTGTGCTGAATTGTGTGGAAAAAATTTCATTTTGTGTTATGAAATTCTTTGAGAAATTCAAGATTTAAAATCTGGGCTGGGGAAATGCTACTAAATGGGACAATTCTAAGGTGCCCCTTCTATAGAATTGTCCCATTAGAACTTATTGGAATATGTTTCTGCCATTTTATGTTGAACTATGCAGCAAATATTTTGTTATGAATTGTGAAATTCTTTAAAAAATTTAAAATTGAATTTCACAGATAAATAAATGCCAAATTTTTAATTTTTTAATTATATTCATTTTATGCTGTAAATTCTAATATACTATGAAATTCTTTTGAGAAATTCGGGTTTAAAGATAATAACTAGTGAAATGCTAGCTTAATGCAGTATCATGGATTATTTAAATACCAATTTAATTACTTTTGTGTCAAATTTCAATATATTAATTAAATTGGTTTGTACTGTGAAATGGAGAAATATTATCCCCAGCTCCGGGTGGCTGAAACTTTAACCATCTTTGATAAAAGGTATGCTCAACCTAAACCTATTAATAAAGTCAATCCTGCTACTATAGCAATGCATGGAAGTGGTGCAAAAAACAAAAATAACACCTTTCATATGAGTCGCTCTAATTTAATATACTGTGTATATAAAGATCTCGATAATTAATTTAATGAATATCTGTATTTTAGATAATTTTTATGTAATTTTAAATTCACGCATATGATTATAAATATATTTTTTATTTTATTCTTATTATTTATTTATTTATTTACATTATTGTAATTAATATGTTGCCATAGTAACCGACTTTAAAATATTGTGTGCATTCTTTGGAATTTTTTTGTTATTCTACTGTTAATGGAAGCTGATGATGATTTTAAAATAAATCAAAATTGCTTCTTCCTATGATTGATTCTTATTTTATTTACACTTTTTTGTGTATAATTTTATTTTCTTGTCAAAATGCTTGTAGTAGTGGAATCTACATCAATTTGGCAGTGTAAATGTTTGCAATTAAGTACTGAAATAACTTTATATGCTGTACATTGTAATATATTTCATAACTTAACTTTTAATTGTTTTACACCTTTCAATTGTGAAACAATTAAAAGTTTCTTATTTCACAGATTTTAATGAAAATTTTCAAATATAAAATGTGGAATTTTTAAATAATTGCTGTCATCTTGAAATACTGCCATAATATGTTAATTAACTTTGTAATTTTATATTATATTGATTGTTAAAGGATTTAACTATCTAATTACTTAAAATTATTGAAGAGTTTTTGAAATTTTGTGAAATTTGAAAATGTAATGTCACATTCATAAATACAAATGCTCATAACTTGAGGAGTGCCTGTATTACATTCAACAAAAACAATGAATATACACAAAATACAAAATTGAAGAAAATAATTCTTCATTTCCCATTTAAAACTTGAATAAATTACTGGTGTGAAGTTGGCCCCCCACTTTTGAATTTTTTTCTTTTGCACTTGCTTGTACCTCGTTAGCACCTTTTGCACTTTTAATATTTTTGTTTGCACCCCCACCGTTTGGCCTCCAGAGCCAAAACAAATTTGGGGCTAACTTCACACAATGGCCCCACAATTCAAAACAAATTTTCGAATTTTTTCTTTTGCATACATTAGCAAATCGTTAGCACCTTTTGTACTTTTAATATTTCCGTTTGCATCCTCACCGTTTGGCTTCGATGAGACTAAGCTGATATTTGTTTCTTTATTGATTTCATTAATCATAAATCACTTCATAACTTATCTTTTTATGCATAGAAACCATAATTTACTCTCAGTTATTATAAACAAAATAGTTATTTCTAAATACAAAAAGTATTATAAGATATCAATCTACACGTTTTAACCACATTATTTAAAATAACTTATAATGAAAATAAAATAATATCGAATTCTATTAATTCTTAATCACTTAAAGTACTTAGTA
Organism: Olivierus martensii; assembly: GCA_000484575.1. Taxonomy (NCBI): domain Eukaryota; kingdom Metazoa; phylum Arthropoda; class Arachnida; order Scorpiones; family Buthidae; genus Olivierus; species Olivierus martensii. The sequence goes on from AYEL01084213.1 coordinate 41,800, forward strand.
ATGTGACTATTTTCTTTCACAAATCCCTAAATAAACATACTCTTAAAATATGAATTTTTATGATAAAATATGAATATTACACAAAAAATTTTTATTTTGTAATAAAACTTATTACATAAAAAGCATAATATTATATGTTTATTCTTTTTCCATAGAGGCCAAAATTAAATAAACCATTATTTATTAATCTAAGCAAACGGAAATTTTAAAATTTCCATATCGTATATACGATATATATACTTTTGTGTATATGATATGAATATACATTTGTTTTAATTTTATTATTTTTTGTCCTACTATGAAATTATTTCTGTAAGTTAAACATAAACATATTTATTTTTAACTTATAGCTCGAGTTATTTTTATTTGAATAGCTCAAGATCAAATAAGTACTTTATTTGATCTCGAGCTATTCAAATAAAGTTTAGATGAGCACCATTAAAATTAAATATATAAAAAAATTTATTGAAATGAGTTTTAATTGTTATACCTAAAATTTTTTCTAAAGAAATTTCTTACTAATAAGACTTTTCACTTATTATTAGTTTACTCCAAATTCATGAAAAATTATTTTGTATATATAATCAATATTTGACAAATTCTTTTATCTCTTTCCCGGATAAAGTTAACATTTCTTGAGAATTTTCCTGCAAATAACTGCTTAATTGCAGTGAAGCCTATATTGAAGGTGCAACATATTTCATGATCAAATAGAAACCGAAACCTATCGAATCTATAAATCATTAGAATTAAACGAAGAATTATTGCATTGCTGTTCCACAAGCCGCTTATGGAATGGAAATAATTTTTTTTCACTATTGTGTAAAAATATATTACTTCAAAACTTCTAGTTTTATAGATTTTTCAGTTATAGGCTATCTTGAAAAATAACATAGGCATGAAATACATTTTGTAATAAATATTATTTTCATACAAATATAATTGAATGAACCATATGACAAAATTCAGCACTAGTATGCAGTAGAGAAAAAATTGTAAAAGTTGTTGTATTCTGTTATGATTTGAAATGTCGCTTGAGAATGGCGTAAAGCCAAAAACGTTTGCGATGTTATATGAAATAAATGTTTTTTCTCTACTGCATACTAGTGCTGAATTTGTCATATGGTTAATTTAAGAGTTTTAAGCAGTTTAAAAGAAGAATCTTGTTTTAGATAATTGAATGATTTGAATAATTTTCATATGCTATCTTAAAAATTCAAATTTTAATAGAACTTTGCTTGTGTGTTTTCTAATTTAAAGAACCCAGCATCGACTATTTCAGAATATTTAGTGATTCATAATTTGAAAAATATTATATTTTATTTAGAGCAGTTTTAAATTATAATAAATAATATAAATCAGTAACTTCTATTTATAAATATGTTGTACCATTTTTTAATTTAATTTTTAATACTGAACAGAATATTACAAACAAATACATAATAATGAAATATGGGTGCTTAATAACACCCCAAAATAAATTGAAACACAAAACATTTAATTCAAGTATATCACTTAAAAAGTTGCAAATACTAATATAATTAATTGTTTTGCTATATGTATAATGCTATAAAAATAATACTATTACAATAAAAAGAAAATAAAATGAAACAATAAATATTTTTGTCACTAATTCCTGCACTATGAAATAAAAGAAAAATTTCTACTCGAAATTTTAATATCTGCCACTTAGATTTAATGTTTGTTACTTCAGTATAAAATTTTTAATTTTGATTTAATATTTGAAGTAATCTATATGTGCTGTGCATGATTGACAACGGTCATTCATACTTCATATTATTTATGCAACTGGTTCGAAGGCATTTGTAATGTTATTCCCAACACTAATAATGCCCTAAGATTCAATAAAGTGGAGAATGATGGCAATTATCTCATTTCATAACTTTAATTTTTGAAAACATTAAACAATGGTCTAAAAATTATAATAATGGATGAAGATATTTAAAACACAACCAACTGTAACATTAGATGTTTGGACAAATGCCTACAATTAGTCTAAGATGAAAAAACAGATTAAATCATTAGCCTATAACTAAAAAATCTATAAAACTAGAAATTTTGAAGTAATTTATTTTTACACAATAGTAAAAAAAAATTATTGCATTATTGTTCCATAAGCTACTTGTGGAACAGCAATGCAATAATTTTTTGTTTAATTCTAATGATTTATAGATTCAATAGGTTTCGTTTTCTATTTGATCATGAAATATGTTGCATAATACTAAAAGACAGCACTATAGGCAGTACAGAATAAATCAAAAAACATTGTTTATTCATGGAACTAACGCTTTCGGTTTGTTCTGCCATCTTCAGGTTCCAAATCCATGAATAAAGTTAAATGAATAAACGATGTCTTTTGATTTATTCTCTACTGCGTATAGTGATGTCTTTTAGTATTATGTTTTAGAGAGTTTAAGCAGTTAATCTGATTTTGAAATATGTTGCACCTTCAATATAGGCTTCACTGCAATTAAGCGGTTATTTGCAGGAAAGTTCTCAAGAAATGCTAACTTTATCTGGGAAAGAGATAAAAGAATTTGTCAAATATTGATTATATATACAAAATAATTTTTCATGAATTTGGAGTAAACTAATAATAAATGAAAAGTCTTATTAGTAAGAAATTTCTTTAGAAAAAATTTTAGGTATAACAATTAAAACTCATTTCAATAAATTTTTTTATATATTTAATTTTGATGGTGCTCATCTAAACTTTATTTGAATAGCTCGAGATCAAATAAAGTACTTATTTGATCTTGAGCTTTTCAAATAAAAATAACTCGAGCTATAAGTTAAAAATAAATATGTTTATGTTTAACTTACAGAAATAATTTCATAGTATGATAAAAAATAATAAAATTAAAACAAATATATATTCATATCATATATACAAAAGTATTGCAATAATGCTTAATCATATAACCTAAAATGAAAATTTTAAAATTTCCATTAGCATGGATTAATAAATAATGGTTTATTTAATTTTGGCCTCTATGGAAAAGGTATAAATATAGATATTATGCTTTTATGTAATAAGTTTTATTACAAAATAAAACTCAGATATTATGCTTTTTATGTAATAAGTTTTATTACAAAATAAAACTTTACTAGAAATTCCCCACTCATATAAATGAGTGGGAATATACTATCGTGATCTAATAATACTTTATATAACAGCATATTGTATAATAATAACTTATCTTGCAAATTTATTTACTATATATTTTATTAAGCTAATTCATTTATCTTGCAAATTTATTTACTATATATTTTATTAAGCATTAGTTCAAATGTGTAGTAATTGTAAGGGGCCCGTGGAGGCTGCACCCCAAGGGCGCCGTGCCCCCGACGGCCCTCCGTGGAGGCTGCACCCCATGGGTGCCTCCCCGATGGCCCCACTCCACCGCATGGAGGCTGCACCCCACGGGCGCCGTGCCCCTGATGGCCTTACTCCATGGGTGGGCCTGCGGAAGCCCCACCCCCAATGGGCCCCAGGCCCGTGGGTATCATTTCCTGGTGGGTCCACAGCCCATGGGGATATAAAACCCCCACGGGGGGCCCCGTGGGGTGGGGCTGCACCCACCAGGGATCAAGAGGCCCTGTCGGGTGGGGCCACACTCAACGGGCCCGGTTTCATCTCCCCGGTGGGCTACACCCAGTTTCATCTCCCCACGGGCACTGGGATCCCCATGGGGTGGGGCTGCACCCCCATGAAGGGTGCAGTTTACAGCGTGATGAATGGTTATAATTTCTGTGTGTGATAAAATATAAGCAAATTTCATTTGAGATATGTAATATATCACCATCGTAATTATGGATGTAGAACAGGCTTAACTGCAAATTCAACATAAAATTTCCTTTAAAATAAAACATCCAATGAAAAGGTTAAATAAGGTGTGAAAAGGTTAGCTGAACAGTATCCTGTATCATAATCAGTAATAATTCTTTTAGCTAAGTAATTCTGTAAAAATCCAATAATAGTAATGCAGGTAAGTTATCTGTTGCCCCTTTCTTTGACACTTAGCTCCATCTATTGATATTTATTGTCATAAAATAAAAATTCGGCCCCTAGGGCCCTAAAAAAATGGCTAAATAAAAAAAGAGATCTGTTGTCGCAGACATCCGAAAATTAGATCTTTCTAGTGATACCCTATTTATAGAAATCGGTACAGTGGTTCATCCGAAAAAGAGACTCCAGCCAGCCACGTTTGACTAATTATAATATAGATATTATGCTTTTTATGTAATAAGTTTTATTACAAAATAAAAATTTTTTGCGTAATATTCATATTTTATCATAAAAATTCATATTTTAAGAGTATGTTTATTTAGGGATTTGTGAAAGAAAATAGTCACATTACTGAGTACTTTAAGTGATTAAGAATTAATAGAATTCGATATTATTTTATTTTCATTATAAGTTCTTTTAAATAATATGGTTAAAACGTATAGATTGATATCTTATAATACTTTTTGTATTTAGAAATAACTATTTTGTTTATAATAACTGAGAGTAAATTATTGTTTCTATGCATAAAAAGATAAGTTATGAAGTGATTTATGATTAATGAAATCAATAAAGAAGCAAATATCAGCTTAGTCTCATCGAATTTATTTTGGCTCTGGGGCCAAACGGTGGGGGTGCAAATGAAAATATTAAAAGTGTAAAAGGTGTTAACAAGGTGCAAACGAGTGCAAAAGAAAAAATTTAAAAATTCAAAAGTGGGGAGCCAACTTCATACCAGTGAATAAATTTGCAGTACAAACTGGTATAATTAATATATTAAAAGTTGATACAAAAGCAATTAAACTAATATTTAAATAATCTACAATACTGCATGGAGAAGTTAGCATGTCACTAGCCCTCATTTTCAAGCTTGAATTTCTCAAAATATTTCATAGTATAGCAGGAAATTTTTATAGCACAAATAAATACAATATAATACATTAAATTTACTTAGAAACAATTCAAAATTTTAAAAAGTTGGCATTTATTTATCTGTGAGATTCAACCATAAATTTCTTTAAGAATTTCACAATACATAATTAAATATTTGCAGCATAACTTAACATGAAATAACAGAAACATATTTCAATAATTGATTTTACCCAATTCCATGGTGAAGGAACTAGCATTTCCATAGCCCCCATTTTAAATCATGAATTTCAAAGAATTTCATAGCACAAAATGAAATTTTTTTCAGCACAATTCAGCACAAAAAGATGTAATAAAAATTTTTATGAAATGCTGTGGTCAGGGCTGGGGAAATGGATCTATATCCATATTTCATCAATAACAACCTCTAAATAAGGATTACCAGAAATTTTTTTATAGAGTTAAATGACCCAATTAATAATTGCTACAATATTTTCTTTAATTAATCTTTAGAATTTGTTTCAGATTCTGAAGATTTCAAAATAACAGAAAATTGAACAAAGTTTGAATCTGTTAAATGTTCTCTCCTCCTCTATCAAATAAACATTCTTTTTAAAATAATTTTATTTAGCTTTCCTGCATGAGGAATTGTACCATATTCATTACAGATAGTCCTCCACTTAAGAATTTGAACTCTTGATGATGATGTAATTTTATGATTGATCAATTCACATGCACATGAGTCCATGCCCAAAAGGAACTGACACATCTTTTTTGCATTTCTTGAAGTTTTGTGTTGGTTAAATTTATTATGATGATGAATAGTGTCATTATAAATATTGGTAGTGGAAAATTTGTAAATTTAGGATATTTTCAAATTCCGAGTGTTTTGATTTATAAATTTTTGGTTTAAATCAATCTTGTCATCAATCAAGGTCTATCTGGTCTTATGTTAATGTTTCATAACATGTTTCTTTGGATAATAATCTCAATAAATATTTATTCATAATTTAAAAATTTCAGATAAAAAATTTTTTCTATTAAATTCTCCAGAAAAATATTATTAATTAATATTATATTATGCTTTTATTTTTTTTTATTTTATGCATAATAAAACATTCAATAACATATTATGCCAGTCACTTTTGTTAATATTTCAAGTAAATTATGATTATTGTTGTTATCTTGCAAACCATAGTTTATGAGATAGCTAATAACAAGAGTTGGACATAAACAAACACTGCACTACATAGCGGTAGAAAAGTTTTTATTACGCAAAATTGGAAATGTTTTTGACTAAAAAACAGTCAACATTAGCAGGAATATACAAATTTATAGAAAATTACATAAAATAGAACAATATTATAGAATGAATAGAAATTTTAAAAACAGCATATGTGCTAAGTGCTAAAGGCAAGTATATTAAGCTAATATATTTACTAATACATAACATATTAATAATAGTAATAAAATGTTAAAAATTCTTAATGAACTGTAGACTATAGAATAACATAGAGCAATGCTTTGATAAGACTATAAGCATTGGAGAAATAATCAGCATTTGTTCCAGTTACACCATGCACTAGGGAGAGAGTGTTACTGTAGTTGTCCTTGATTGTATTAAAACATTTGGATCTATCTGATATTATCAGAAACTCCAGAATAAATATTTTTAGAAAGTTACAGCTTTTTATAATAACGTTTTTCCAATTTATTTCCGTATCAAACACATAGAATCAGAAAGCACAATTGCATTATTACCTAACTGGATATTTTTTATACTCTGTTATATGATCATCTAAGTTCCTGCCTGTCATACTGACGTATCTTCATGGCAATCAAGGTCATAGTTGTATATTGGGATGCAATAGACCCTCTACGTCTTTCCATTGTCATATTTCTTCTTATCATTTCTAAATCTATCATAAAGAGTTGAATATCTTGTTGTTGCAATCTTAGCATTGACATTTTTGGCAGTATTTCTATGATGTTAAGGTTAAGATATCATGTGGAAATTTAATAATTGACATATGTTCCTCAGAGGGATGCACCTGATGTCCTGACTGGTGTACACAGGATCAGAGTTAAACTTTCTTTCAACTTCATCATAAATCTTTTTCATAAATTTATAAGTATAATCATGATGTTTTCCCCATGCAATAATATTTCTAAATTCACCATGTTGGCTAGGATTAGCTGAACAGTGAATGAAGATTGTACAGAAAAAGGAACAGAATGCATCCTTCTTAAGCTTCATAGAGCCATAGGACCAACCAGCATTAAAACAGGTTTGTATGTTGCTTTTCTACAGACTGCATTCTCATAGAATGATTGCTTATATGTAGTGCTAACATCTAGAAAATGATTGGAAGTGTTACTCCTCTGTTCTCATATTAAATATAAATCTGCATTTTTAGAGGTGAATTCATCAGATAACTCCTGAGAGTGGTCTTGCTCTGTTCACATGATTTATAATAATATAATAATACAAATAATTTTTTATTGATCGCTTGGAAATATAGAATGGTCGATTCAAAGTATCTTAGCAGAATCTCAGCTATGATGCTAGTCACAGAGTCACTGATAGATAACACCTTGCTGTTATTTTATAGAATTTTTCTTCATAACAGAAAAATGAACTGTAACACATAAAATCACAAAGATTACACAACACAGATGGTTCCACTGCAGGACAATCAAAGGCATGAAGTAAAAATTTACATAAATCCAGGCAACTTGTCAGAAGTTTAATTGAAGGTATAATTTCTCAAAATCCAGGACTGTTGTGATATGATTGCTAGATGGAGATATGTCTTTAATTCTATGAAGAAAATCTTCTGAGAAGCGAGTGGTGTGGTCACACCCACTAAGCTTACCAGAACAAAAATTAGCTAATGCATTTTCTACGTTGTGCAGTGACAACTTTCTAGCCTTGACTATTGTCTGATACTAACCAGTTGCTTGTGCAACTTCATATCAACTATTAAATTTCCACATATCTTAACCTTAACATCATAGAAATACTGCCAAAAATGTCAATGCTAAGATTGCAACAACAAGATATTCAACTCTTTATGATAGATTTAGAAATGATAAGAAGAAATATGACAATGGAAAGACGTAGAGGGTCTATTGCATCCCAATATACAACTATGACCTTGATTGCCATGAAGATACGTCAGTATGACAGGCAGGAACTTAGATGATCATATAACAGAGTATAAAAAATATCCAGTTAGATAATAGCGCAATTGTGCTTTCTGATTCTATGTGTTTGATACAGAAATAAATTGGAAAAACGTTATTATAAAAAGCTGCAACTCTCTAAAAGAAGGACTTATTCAGAAGTCCTTGATAATATCAGATAGATCCAAATGTTTTAATACAATCAAGGATAACCAGAGAAACACTGTCTACAGTGCCGTGTATCTAGAACAAATGCTGATTATTTTTCTAATGCTTATTGTCCTTATCCAAGCATTGCTCTATGTTATTCTATAGTCTGTACAGTTCATTAAGAACTTTTAACATTTTATTACTATTATTAATATGTTATGTATTAGTAGATATATTAGCATAATATACTTGCCTTGTGCACTTTAACATACATAGTATTTTTAAAATTTCTATTCATTCTATATTGTTTTATTTTATGTAACTTTCTGTACGTTTGTGTATTCCCCGTGATGTTGACTAAATTTTTTAATCAAACTATTTTGGATTATGCTTAATGAAAACTTTTCTACTGGTATTTAGTTCTGTTTTTATTTATGTTCACAATGACATGAAAGAAGCAGTTTATTTCCCACTTAAATCAATTTATTATTAATAGTTATAGAATATCTTTAAGGACTTATACTAAAAACAGCCTTTTGTTACAGTAAATAACTTCAATTATTAAAGTAATTTTTGTCTTGTTTATATAATTAGAACTGATATTTTAGCATATCTGAATGAAAAATGGGCAACATTTTTGGATGTAGGAAGGCATTATTTACTAATTTTTCACTCATTTAAACTAATAGTAATTTTGTTTCTGATTTAGGAAAATTTGCTTTATGAACATTTTTCAATATTCAAATTTTTAGGAATGCATTATGCTCACAAATTACAGAAGAGTATATTTAAGGAAAGGTATATAGGTCTATTGATAAATATTATAAACATTTATGTTAATAGAATTTTTCATTAGTTTATTCTTTAAGATTTTCTTCCTAAATTTAACATTATTTCTAAATGTAATATTTATTATTTAATATACAGGTAATCTTTGATTTATGATAGGGTTTAGTTTGAACCCTGATGTCATAAATCAAAAATATCCAAAATTTATGGATTGTCCACTACCAATATTTATTATTACATTCCACTTTATCATAATAAACTTAATAAACACAAAAATATAAGAACCATACACAAAACAGATGCTTTTTTATATCAAATCATTGCTCAGGAACTCAAATCCTTTGTTAATTACAGTGACTAATGACAGAATTTATTGATAATATTAGCATTGTAAATATAAATAGTCATAAGTCAAGGACTACCTGTATAGTAAAAAAATCTGGCATTTATCTAATATAACTTATCATATTTAATACATATATTCATATTTCATAGTTAAAAATTTATTACTGAAAAATAAAAGCTTTGTTCTAAAAAATATGATGATTTTAAGACAAATTGGATTGTCTAAAGTTTTTAATTTATTTCTTCAGTTTAAATGTTTGAATTATTACTGAAAAGTATAAATAATTTAAAAATTACAATTTTAAAATGACTGATCAATCTAAAATTAAATTATTTTTAGCATTCATAAAAAGAAATATATGTAAAACTTGAAAAATATATGTTTGATAAAACTTGTATATGCGTATAATTCTTCCAAACTGAATTTAAAAAAAATTATTAGTAGTAATAAAATTTATTTTTAAACATCAATAATATTTATTTAAATATTTCCTCATATTCAAAAGATTTGGCACAATTTTTTTCACTTTTTAAATAATATATATAAATATCTTTATTAAAATAATTATATCTTTAAAATAAATAAATAAAAATTATATAATAGTGGTGGTGATAATAATAATAATTCAAATTAATTTACATATAAGAAAAAACATCTAATTTTGGCCAAGTTCTTCTAATAAATTTTGAAAAAAATCCTATTTTTGGTCTTTTTATTTTTTTTCCAATAAACTGATTATCATCTTTTAAGTTCTTATTCTTAGTTTTATGAGAAAAATATGTCTGTATAGAACTTGAAGGTTTCTGACATGAATGAATATCTGTATTAAATCTAGAACATGTCTGATTTTCTTCTTCAAGCTTATCTGAATTTGGACAGCTATCATTTTCATCATTATAATCTTTTTTAATCTCTGCAGTGGAACTAGATGGACTGTTTACCTGAAGTCCAACTTTGATCTTCTTTGTTAAAGCCCCCTCAGGAAAAATGGCTTGTACCTGTGGAACAACTGTTGAACTCACCATACCACCCTCTGGACCTATAGCATGAACTTCTTGACGAATACGAGTGATAATGGCAAAGTATTGAGGGAAATCAGTTGTTAAAATACGTGTAATGCGATTTGTATTTAGATCTTCAAGGGCACTTAATTCTGAAATGAAAAAATAATTATATTTTAATCTATTAATTTATATTTAATTTCATTTCATATTTTCTGCATATTAAATTTTTATATAATTATCATATATTGTTATATATAACTGATAAAATTCAGAAAGAAAATACTTTTTATAAAAAGGTTATATATAAATCAGTTAAAAATGAATAGTTTTTTGTAAAATTTAAGATCATTTTTTCAGTCACATTGTGTTATCATTACATCTTCATAGCAACTATTTAATCCAGCATATTTAGTTCATAACAAAGACTTGCTATTTAAGATATGCAAATATGTGATTGTTCATAAATTAATATTTTCATATATACCGGTAGTTAAATATTCGGATACTCAAATAAAACTGAAAAAATATAAACATTTATATTGTGTTCCTCACTATTTATAGGGTCATTAAAAGTTTTTTGTTGTTTTGATTCATGCAAATATGTGCAATAAATCTGGCTTTTCTGGAAATGTGATCTGTTGAAATTGATTATACTTGAAGTAGGGAAATGTTCAATGAGAATAGTGCTATTTCATAGTCATTTGTGCCAATTTTAATTGTTTTTAGAGCTCAGTATGCTAGTTTAACTTTTTTGCTCTTGAGAATTATTAATATTTTTGAGAAGTTTCCAGAGTTTAATATTTGGAATTCTGTAGTTAAGTTTTGAACAAAAGGTTCTCCATTTCTATTGTTTGCCCACACATTTTCAGTTTTATTTGTGAAGTGTCCAATAAATTATTATTTTTGAAAATATTTAAATAAGAAGATTCTTTAAATACTTTCAAAAATATTAATTATGACAGAAGAGTCCTGATTGACTGAGTCTCATTTAAGTGAGAAGAATTGTCATTTATCTTATGTTGAAATTTTTTTATTTTTGTAATTTTATTAATAAAACAGTTTAAATCTTTTTATATTTCATTTACAATTACACAATAAAATATGTTTTATTTTTTTATCACAAGAATCAAAAAATCAACATGAAATGATTGACAATTCAGTTTTAAATTATATAATAAAAGCTATTATATTTAAAAAGCAGGTCTAATCTGAAAATCACATTAATGTATTTAAATCCAGTTTATTTAATAATAATATATCAAATCTTCCATGTTATTTGATTTTTTGATTATCTGAGGCATCCTCAGTTCACATTACCTTGGATGTCAGGATTCTACTGTATTTTTAATAATAGAATCAAGAAGAAATACAGATTTGTTAAGAATAAATAAGATTATCTTGTAACTGCCAAAAGATGTATTACTAGTATAAAGCCAATTCAATAGGATTGTTTTACATATTTTTGATCTTATTTGTATGGTATCTAATATATAAATATATATAAAAATATTAATTGATTATCTTATAACTGCCAAAAGATGTATTACTAGTATAAAGCCAATGCAATGGGATTGTTTTACATATTTTTGATCCTATTTGTATGGTATCTAATATATAAATATATATAAAAATATTAATTTATGAATATCCATATATAATTATACATTTATAATAATTATTTTGCTTATTCTGTTATAATAATCAAAATAACAATCTTTATTAGGAATAAATATGGTGGATTGTGAGGCAGACACAAAGAGGCATTTCAATTGAAACAGTGAATCTTACAATCTTACAAAATCTCAAAATCTTACAATCTTTACTCCCTTAGTACTCTTTTTGAGTGGAGAGGGGCATTCTCTTTAGCCACCAAGCTTACAAAAAAAAAACATCTTACAAAAAATTTTCCAACTTTTAACTGCCCCATATATAAACAAAATCTCTTTATCCTTAAAATTATATCTGCTTAGACTTATTATTATTTAATATTTTAAATTCAAGCACATTTTAGCAGTAGATAAGCACAATGTCATTTATTTAGTGAAGCACTTTCAGTACAAGATCATCTTCAGCATTATAAACTATAGCAGCACTTCTCAAACTATGGGTTGTGACCCCAAATGGGGTCGCGAAGCAAAATGCTGGGGTCGCAAAAATTAAATTCAAACACTTGAATTTCAGTTTATATGTAATTTCACAAACGCCCAATATTTAATGTATGACAACATATGAATTTTCAGTGTAGTTGGTTGATTGTATACACATTAATAAGTGTGTAAATGATTTATGTACTTGTATGTTTTATTTCATATTTAATATCTGGGATCGTGAAAAATCTTGTAATGAAAAATCGGATCATGAATGAAAAAGTTTGAGAAGCGCTGAACTATAGGATCATACATATAATTCTAATTCGGCATCATTATTATGTTCAATTCTAAATTCGAAATTTGTGTATTAACTCATTATCAATTATTAAAATTAATATATTGATTAAAAAAAACAAATAATAATAATATAAATCTTATAGTATATATTATACTATAAGTCTATAAATAAATAAATAAATAGTTCTATATTATCGATTATTAAATCACATATAGCCATGCCACCGATGCGTTTTCTATTGTTTTTCATTAATTAAATTGCCTTGTTTTTCTCTTTTTAATATCTCCAGTGTTTCTGCAATGTACTTATCATCTGTTTTATCAATTTCTCTTATAATTTTTGTGTCTTCCCATTTAATTTCTACATTCAACTCGTAAAATTTCTTCACCAATGCAGTGTGCAAATCTCCATTCATGATATCTTCACAATGTTCTTTTATTCTTTCTTCTAATGCTCTAGTAATCACACCTACATAAAATTCTTCTTTATCTAAATCATGGTTCCATACCAGGATCTGATATACTCCTGCTTTTTGTTTATTGGATCTTTTATCTTTTTCATTTCTAACTAAGTTACACAGTTGGGTTCCTGATCGTAGTTATTTTAATTGATTGTTTTTTAGCTACGTTTTTAATCATATTCAATTTTGTCATATGGTATGGTATTGTAAAGTACTGTTGTGCATCAATGGTTGTTTCTGTTTGAGCTAATAGAGCTCCTTGTATTAACATGTTACTTTGTCTGGTCCAGAATAAAATCAAATCAAGAATAAAATCTACATTACGGCTCCTCTAATATAGATTTTATTCTTGATTTGTTCAATAATCAGCCCCTTGGATTGCGCATTAGTTTAGAGCAGCACTCTGCTAATAATGTACACTTCTTGGATGTTAATATCACTATATCAAATAAGAACTTCCACACCTCGGTTTTTAGAAAACCTACCTACACGCCGGCATTCATCCCTAAGTGGTCGAACAACCCATTCAAATATAAAGTTGCGGCTATCTGTTCTCTTTTATGCCGACTACACACACATTGTTCGGATGATGCGAGTAAGCAGGCTGAATATTCTATTATATTTAAACAAGCTGTTTTACACGGCTATGATGAATCTTTACTTTCTAATATTAATAAATCTATTATTAACAATATGCGTATAGATAATGAATCTCTCAAGGGCTCACAACATTCTTTTCCGACTTATTTGCATCCTCTTCCTTATCATAAAGCCTTACAACCTATATGCAATGAGTTAAAGAATTTTAATAAATCTCTACTGTTTGCACGGTTAAGCACTGGTTTTCATAATTTAAAAAATACCAAACCACCACTTCCAACATCAAAAAGAGCAGGCACATATGTAATTCCGATTTATAACAAAGACTGTAACAGACAGGAAGTGTATGTAGGTAGTACTTTAATAAGCTTTCGTTTCAATACAAACGTTTTCGACGTTCTAACGCCATCCTCAGGTATCTTATCTTACAATACAATAGAATATTACTAAAGAGTAATATTCTATTAATCTTTAGTAATATTCTATTGTATTGTAAGATAAGATACCTGAGGATGGCGTTAGAACGTCGAAAACGTTTGTATTGAAACGAAAGCTTATTAAAAAAGAGTATTGATCTAAAACTGCAGAGTGTGCTAAGTATTTAATTGAGCTCGAACACTAATATTGCCAAAATAATAATAAAAAAAATGGGGGTATCAATACTTTTGTAAATAATTTGAGAGGAAGAGAATTGTTTTCGAGGTCGACGACTTACCTGCTTGTACTGGTATGGAGGCCGCCATGTTTGTAGCCCGGACTGAAAGGAACTGTTTTTTTATTGGTAGAAATGATTTATTTTGTAATGGAGTTTTCTTTAATAATTTTGTATTATTTTATGTTTATAATTTAATTCTTTTTATTCAAATAATATTTTGGCTGTTAATTAAGTTTGATAAAGTGATATGTAAATTCAGACACTATAAGTACGGTGGTGTTGTTGGAGAAGAAGACTGTTCGGCTGACCTTCGACGTGCTGTGGTACTTATTTTATGGTGTTTCTGTGGACTGTCATTTTATGTGGTGCTGTACTGTTTCGTCTTTGTCCTTGGAGAATTGTAAGAAATTACCATTTATTATTGATGATTCGAAGTGGTTAAGGAAGTACATTTTACACGGTTATAAAGAACATATCCTCGACTTTTCATTATCTTCTTTAGATCGATTTACACGGTTTACAGTTTAATTGAACATATCCTTCTATTTTGTATGAATTTTGCATCTTGTTTTACAAGGTTTTGGTTTGCATGATTTTTCCAGGAACATATCTACTGTGTAAATCGACGGCTGAGTGTATATAACTTGCTTTAATGGAAATTAGATGATAGGTACAGCAGAATTTGAAACTTTTTATCTTGAAAATGCTTCAGATTTGATTTATGGACTCTAATAAATAGTTTCATTTTTTTTTCAACTTTAGATCTTTGATAGTTCAAATAATCTGAAATTCTAGAGTTACAAAATTTTTGGGTATTTGATAATTCCAGTTTCTGCAGACTGGGCAAACAACATTCTACTGCAATTTGAAATTGCACAAATTAAGGGATAAGTATATATTTTTTCAAAGATCTATTTTTTTATAAATATTATACATTTTATAAATTTAAGGTATTAAACATACATGAATAATTAATTAATAATATAATTTCTAATGAAGAAAATAATTATTCTAACCTTCCCCTTCAAAACTATCATTTAATACTTCTTGAACTGCTTCTTCAGATGCTTCAAGAGTATGCTCCCTCCACGTTTCACCATTATCACTTCGTAAAATAGTTATCTCTCTCTCTTTTCCTCGAAGAGAAGCAAAATGAGGCACCTCAATTATTACGGGACTGAAATTAATAATAAATTATTCATTTAATATTGCTGTTTTTAATTTATAAAACAATTTATTTGACACATATTACTAAACACAAATGATATCTAAACTGTTGGAAATTTAAATGAAGTTCAAGTTTCAAAATAAAACTTGACTATGTTCAGATTTCAAAATAAAACTGAACCCAGTCAGTTTGGATTTATTCTGAAAATTTCAACATTTTATTCAGCAAGTTCTCTTTAATTCAACACTTTCTATAATCTGACATAAAAAAATGCATTATAATACTATTACCAAATTTTATTATTTTCTGTCATTAGAGCATTTCATTAGAAGCGCTTATAAAAGAGTTTATAATTATGGAAATATTATTTTATTACTTTTATGCACTATAATGAAGATATTATTTTTAAAAAGTTAATTTTCTACAATAAAATACAATAAATATATTGCCATAAGACAACTATTGCCCTCTAGATAAAGAGAGAGTTAACAATCCTCCAAGAAGGGGTGGAGTTTTTTCCTGGTTAGACTGCACAACGGTGACTTGTAGTTTTCTCTCTTTGGTGTTGTGTTCATAGTAGGAATGGATTTGAATGTACTGATTCTTCATGATGTTATTCTAGATGAATAAAGTTTTTTTTCCTATTCTTATTCAATTCTGACTGTTTCATTACATGACAATATTGATAATAGATGACTTGCGAAATTTTTCCTAGAAACCTAGTCAATTTTTTATCAGTATTTTACCATTAGTGCTCAACTAGAATCTTTTTATAATCAAGCTCTTTTTGATCACTGAGATTGCTGAATTAAGGAGAATTTATTGTACTCAAAAATGTGATAGGCATTTTGAAAATTCATCTAGCATAAACATTTTTACTAAATTGTTTCACAATATTTGTAGTTATAATTATAGTAAACTCTTATTTATCAAGCGTTCATTGGGATTAGGGTTTACATTTAGATCATATTGTTAATAGAGGAGGCTTTAAAGATGCTAATTTAATATAGCTATCATAGAAAAATAAAAGAGTTATATATTTTTAATGATATATCTATATCTTTTAGAAAAGGCTTATATATATATATATAAGTCTTTTCTGAAAACTTTCCTTTTCAGAATTTTTTGATTTATACTGAAACTAAGCACTAATTATTTTAGTGTTTATATTGTTTATATAATGCTGTCAATTAAACAATATACGTAATGACCTTTTTTTTTTATTTTTATCATGTACTGTATGAATTTCAATTCTCCTTGCACAATTTTTTCTATCTAAGCTGCTATTTTTTAATAATTACAATTGTTCTTAATTAAAAAATTAAACATTAATCCAGAGGTAAATATTCTGAGCTAACTAGTTGAGTATTATCAGATTATTAAATCTAGCAAAATAGTAAAATTTTATTCCCAAAGCCATAAAAGAAATGTTAATATTTTGAAAAATAAAACTTCATTCAAAAAATGTTAATATTTTGGGAATGAGAACAAAATCTTAGTTATATTAGTACTAGTGTTGAACATCAAACATTGATGTTTTGATATTAATGTTCAATGTTTTAAACATCAATGTTTAGAGATTGATATTTTATGAACATTGATGGTTTGGTATTGATATTTCGATATTTTTTCTGTTTATGTAATGGAATTGATATTTGTTAAATAATATTACATGATATTTTTATAAATGGAATTTTTTATAAATGATGATGATTTTACTTAAATTTTTAGTTTTGCACTAGGAAAATCAAACAATCCATTTGGCAAATACTGATTTAGTATATCCTGTGAGACACTTTATCATTATCATTTAAAGAATATTCAAAATGCTTTTGGTTTCTTTTTTATTTCAAAATATTTATATTTTTGCAGCCTTTTGATGATTTTACCTATCGATATTAAACATCAATGTTTTCCTATTAATGTTCCACACTAATTAGTACAGTAAAGCATATAAAATAAGTATGAATATAATAAGATAAAATTCAACAGAAAACAGCTCTTCAAAAGAAAGTTTTATTAGGAACAATAACATTTTCAGACTTAACGCCATCATCAGCTATATGTTTTAAACTAGAAGACTGTTAATAGATATAGACAGTGATAAACTTTAGGGGGCTTGCAAGGGCTCGAGCGAGCCCTTTGTTAAATTTGTCTCTAATTTGGAGCCCCTTGTACTTTTTGTTTGCTTGTTTATTTATTCCAAGAAAAACACTGTCTTGCATGTCATAATCTTACTTTGACTTATGTTAGTCTTGCTCTTCCTCATATTTGCATATTTGAATGTACAGCTCCGGCCAAAATGTTTGTCACTTTCAACTAGGCGCTGGAAACCGGAAATCATGATCGGCTACAGTTTCCAATCCACATACCGTGCTGCCTACATTGAGTGCGTTAGACGTGTCCCACACGCATTCAATGTAGGGGATGTGGGTTACGCAAAGCATGGGAGGTAAATTGGCAAGACTGATCGCTCTAAAGTATTATCACTCGCAGCATTACTTTTTTATAATAAGGTAACAGATGGTTTGAAACCAAACGTAATTATTAAGAAAGTAATATTTGAAAACAGTTTAAATACAAGTATATCATTACAAATGTTTTAGTTATTTTGTATAAAAAAGAAATATGATAATTTATAACTGTAATAATTGGAAAGATGATCATTTCTCGCGAAATTCAAACACACACACAATTATGTCCCTGCTACTTAAGTGTCAGTTTGACAAACATTCATAATTTTTCCTTTCGAATAAGGGAGTCTCCAATATTGTTGTCTAGCGTTCAATACGTTGGAAGATTTCAAAGATTAAAAAATCTGATTATTATTAATCAATAATATTTATATCATTCAATCAATAATCATTTTAAACATTTTATTATGTCGAAATTTTACCCGTATTGACCATTACAAAACTTGATATTTGTGTTTTTAATTAATTACAACGGTTTGCTAGTGCCACCCGGAGCATTTGAATAGTTAACAGGTCGCCCGATTCATATCTGTATTGGTTAAGTGGGCCGAACCCGTCCCTAGCTATTGCTAAGTGTCTCTTCTATACGTCCTACAATTTCCAATGGATTCGTAAAGACAGATCCGCAAAAAATGTAGGATGAAATATACTGATGCTAAGCAGCCCGCAATGCTGCCTTCTGGCTGCTTAACGAATTCGTGCAGGAAATCCCAATAAAGACAGGTTATTAAATTGTTGATGAAGTTCTTGAAGCAAACATGTAAAATAAACTTATATTGAGTGAGTATGCGGTATATATGGATGACATCCCTCCTTGCATAGTCCCTGACGAGAGAGGGACGCGTTGCGTGCGTAATATCTTTTAGTGTTTTCTGGGATACAACAGGAAGAAACTGAACGATGGCATTTCATTCCACTTATAACGTTCAACGCGACGATTATGAATATATTCCTACGTATGTTCACAATGTCCCGTTGTATATAAACGGATTTCGAATTTGCTATATTCGCTTATCGTTGCAGACAGTTGAATATAATATCCCCACCCAAATACAACTATCGAATTATATATGTAAATCTCAAACGATTAGTTTGTAATGTGTAATTTTAACAATGTATAAATAATAACATAGAAACAAGTTGGCAATAAATGCTTTTTCAATATAAATTTATACATCGATCCACCATAGAGAAAAACTTTGGGTCTGCCTGTTGATTTAAATGGCGACAACGTGCCTCTTTCTGCTGGACATTTGCATATCCTAATAACTGTTCTCCTACTGATGTCCAACATTTCAGCAATTTCATTCACCGAAACACCATTTTCTCTATGGTGGATTACCAAATCTCTAATTTCTTTCGTGATGGCACGAGGCATTGTCTTCAGTATCGAGATGCAGAGATGAGGATGACGTTTGACTACGTCATTCTCATCCCTGCATCTCGATTAGTATTTCAGGAAAAATTATCACTTCCACCTATCGCATATAGTTTTTCATTATCTATTACGAAAGCCATAATATTAGTCCGGCATTCGTTTTCTATGAAAACTTTAATATTCATTTTAAACACGTCACAGTTCTCTCGCCGCTATCAGAACCCTACCCCTCGTTGCTAGCGAACTACATAATGGACGATCCCTTTACCAGCACATTAGTGCCTACGTTACTGAGGAAACTAATGCATGCTGAAGCCGAGTATTGTAAGGAAGCCGAACGTATATGGTGAGGTGACAAACATTTTGGCCGGAGCTGTACATCTAGACTAGTGGAGATCTGGCGATAATGCCCTCAAAAGCAGAGTAGGCGGGTAGGGGACAGCATGCAAAAGAGTTTTTGAAACATGGGAAATGTGAGAAGTAAAGTGTCCTCTGGTTTCGTTTAAATTTGGTCAAACATGTTGTAGATAATCTAAAATTTAAAGAGAAGAGACTTTTAAAAGAATTTAATCCTAAAACTTATGTAAAAACATTTTTGAAAAATCATCACTCAGTTTTAGAACCTCCTAGAAGATCAACTGACATGAAAGAAGAAGAAAATAATATGTGGCAGCTTATGGAATAAATTGTGCTGCATAATTAAATTTGCTCATTATTTTATGATATATTGAGATTTTTTTTATTATTTTTAAATTAAGAAAATTTTTTTTTTTAAATACTTTCTTGTGCATGCACAATTATTTGTATTTTCTGTATTTGTAAGAAGTAAAACATTTAATTAGAATTTGATATTTTGTTTTTATAAGATAAAGTGTGAACCCTTTGTTAAAATTTTCATAACTAACTGCTGGATATAGGTGTTCAGGACATCAAAAATAGATCAGATAAAAGTAAAATAAATCTGGTATTAACATAAAAAAATTCATAGATAAAATCAATTATAAGCATATATACATTTTTTAGGTTCTTGGGTATAACAAATACTGCTTATAATAAACAATTTACTAGTCGAGGATATTCATAACAACAAAATTTCACTATACATAGCTTCTATGATTCAAAACTATATTAATAGATCTGAAGATAAAAATTCACTATTACATGAATCAGTAAAATAATTTTTATTTTGACATCAGGTTAATAATAACTTTGCTTCATACAATTGCAATTAAACTGAACTATGATAGATGATAGATAAGAAAAACTGCAGATACAGCAAAAAGAGTTGTGAATAAGCTCTATTTGAATAATTATTGTTTCAGTTTTGTAATTAGAGATTAATACAAATAATAAATTAAAATAAAAATACTTACCCTAGAAATCTTGCTCCAACAGGTCCTACTTCCAAAATTCGAGAAGCACAAGCTTCACCTTCCATAAGTGGTGGTGGATGAGCAAGTTTTTCTTTCCTTAAATATCTACAAGTTATACGCATTGGCATGGGAGCTTTTCTAGGTGGAATTATTACTCTTACACCAGAATGACGACAGCCTCGCATTGCCCCTCCTCTAGCATCAACCATGAAGCTAACAAGAAACCTAATAGGATTTATAAGCATAATTTATATATTAAATAAATTCCTGTAATTATATTTATTTATTTAAACATATTATAATAATATAAAATATTAAAGCATAATAAATTTTTACATTTTATAAAAATTTCAAATTACATAGAATATATAAAATTCAGTCTTCTTTTATTGCAAAAACAGCTTATAATGGTCACTATAACCATTTTTTTTTATCTGAATTTCAAATTCAAAAATCTTTTAACATATGCACAGCTATTTTTAGACAAAAGAATATGATTAAAGATATAGGAGCACTTTTGGGCTGGACTGCCTCTCTTCAGCTGCACAGAAAAAGTGAGCGTTAATAGGGAACCTAACAGAGAACGGGACATCTCTGCTAGATTCTCTGTTAACACTCACTCTGTGCAGCTGAAGAGGGATAGTCCAGCCCGAAAGCGTTCCTGCATCTTTCATTTTATTTTAAGCCCTGTAAGCTAGTTTAGATTTTGTTTTATTTTCATTTGGGACCTAGTTGTCAATTTGGTTTAAAGAATATGGCAACAGTTATTATTCATCTTTCTCATAGATTACAATTAATAAATGTAATGGATTATGTTAGATTATTTTGATGTTTTACAGCAGATAAAATATCAAAATAACCTCAAATGTGGATCTTATTTGGCCTGCTATGATATTTTATCTGCCTCTCTGATATTTATTCTTTATGAAAGTTTTATGTATATAAATACAGATAGAAATTAAATAATTGGAAAATACCAAAAATTATTATAAATATTCTCAAAATTACAAATGTATTTATAATTGCAAAAACTTTTGATATATATGATTAGCTTTTGATATACAATTAATAATTACAAAAGCTTTTGATAGCCTAGTTTGTAAGATTTGCATCAACTATCTACAAATGTGCAGCACTTTATTCACTTCTGCTGATGTCACCACACTCAACCATGATGCTCCAGCCAAACATTTCCTGTCCATCCACGGAACTCCATGTGCCACATGATTATTAGTGAAGTAGTTAACATGAGTCATGAACCCAGCCACCAACATGGGGGATGTTTTGCTTCCTAAGGTGCTGGTCCCAAGCCCAGATAAATGGAGAGGGTTGGTGTCAGGACGACCATCCGAGTGCAAAACATAGCCAAATCCATTAAGAAAAAAAACTGTCCAAATACGATATTTGCTAGGGCGTCCCCTGGAGGCAATGCACAGGTATATCGCCCGAAACCTGTAAGAAATGAGCTAGGGCTACTGAACAGTGGGCAAGCTTGGTTAAAGAAGTTAGTCTGGAAAAGAAAAAAGAAAAGGATAAGAAAGATTAGGCTAAGAATAGGAACACTAAATGTGGGGATGCTAAATGGAAAGAGTAGAGAAATTGCTGATATGATGGAGAGAAGGAAGATAAATGTTTTGTGTGTACAGGAAACTAGGTGGAAAGGGAATAAAGCTAAGGAGTTGAGTAATGGTTTTAAACTGTTTTATAGTGGAACTAATGACAGAGGCAGAAATGGAGTTGAGATTAATCTCAACTCCATTTCTGCCTCTGTCATAAGTTCCACTATAAAACAGTCATTTCTGTCATTAGTTCCACTATAAAACAGTTCCACTACTGAAAAATGAGGTCTGAGGAGTTGATAGAGTGAATGATAGAAAAATAAGTATGAGACTGGTTAATGGAAGTAGTGTGCTACAGTAATTTGTGCTTATAACCACAAGTGGGTTGTGATGAGGAAGAAAAGGAGGGTTTTTGGAAAAGATTAGATCTACTGATGATGAACATACTGGAAGATGAAAGCATTATAATAGGAGCATATCTGAATGGTCATGTTGGAGAGGGAAGTTATGATAGTGATGTGATAGGTAAATGGGGAATAGGTGTTAGAAATAGTGAAGTTGATAGGATAGTGAAATATGCAATGGCCTTTGGTTTTAAAATTGTCAATACATGTTTTGAGAAAAGGAGAAGTCTTTTGATTACATATAAAAGTGGACCAATGGAAACCCAGATAGACTATATATATATTGTGTAGAAGGAAGGACTTCAAGGAAATTTGTGACTGTAAGGTGATAAATGGAGAGGGGATAACATCACAGCATAGGCTATTGGTAGTCGATTGGGAAATAATGATTAAGGATAGGAGAAGAGAAGGCCAGCTGAGAGAATGGAGGATTAAATGGTGGAAACTAAAGGAAGAAGAAACCAGGAATGAATTCATAAATAAGCTATTAGGTGAAATAAGTCTTCCTCACAATATTCAGAAATGGTGGAAAAACAATAGTGAAGTGATTAGAAGAATAGGTGAAGAAGTTTCAGGAAGGACGTCAGGCCAAAGATTCAACGATAAAGAATCTTGGTGGTGGAATGAGGAAGTCCAACAAGTGATTAAAGCTAAGAAAGAAGCGAAAAAGATAGCAGATAAGACAGCAATGCACAAAGATAAAGAAGAGTACAGAAAAGCTAATAAGCAGGCTAAGAAGGCTGTAGCAAGAGCTAAAGCAGTAGCTATTGATGAAGTCTATAAAGAAGTGGAAAGGAAGGAGGGAGAAAAGAAACTTTTGAGGATTGCAAGAGCTAGAGATAGGGCATCGAAAGATTTTACTCAGGTGAAACAGATTAAAGACGAAAATGGCAAGTTTTAAGAGATAAGCAGGATATTGTGAAGAGATGGAAAAATTATTTTGAGAGATTGTTGAATGAAGAAAATGAGAGAGTAGTGAGAGAGGATGGATTACCAACTGAACGGATGGTTAATGAAATTACTAGAGAGGAAGTGGTGGAAGCGATAAAGAAGATGAAAGGAGGTAAATCAACAGGAATGGACCAAATATCAGTGGAGGTTTGGAAAAGTTTAGGAGAGCAGGGAGTGAATCTGCTGTGGGATTTAATGAAAAAGATTTGGACCCAGAAAAGGATACCAGATGAATGGAGAGAGAGTTTGTTGATACCGATTTATAAGGGAAAGGGCGACACACAAGTGTGTGGAAATTATAGAGGAATAAAGTTGATGCCACATACATTGAAGATTTGGGAGAGGATTATAGAGAGAAGATTAAAAGAGGAAGTAAAGATTGGCAATGATCAGTTTGGTTTTATGCAGGTGTACAACTGATGTTATATTTGCACTAAGAAGACTAACAGAAAGATATAGAGAAATGCAGAAGGAGCTTAATATGGTCCTTATTGATTTGGAAAAAGTATATGACAAAATACCCAGGCAGGAGATATGGAGGTGTATGAGAGAAAAAGGAGTATCTGAGAAATATGTGAGGCTGATAACGGAAATGTATGTGGGAGCAACAACTAAAGTAAGAAGCAGTATGGGACTAACAGAAGGTTTTAGTGTTAAAGTGGGATTTCATCAGGGATCCACATTGAGTCACTTTCTATTCAATATTGTCATGGATGTAATTACGAACAATATAAAGAGAAGTGCACCATAACAATAACAATATAAACAGAACAATATAATATAACAATATAACAATATAAAGAGAAGTGTTGTTTGTGGATAACATGGTACTATGTAATGAAAATAAAGAACATTTGGAAGTGACTTTGGAAAAATGGAGAAAGGCATTGGAAGAAAGGGGTATGAAGATAATTAGGGTAAACACTGAATTCGTGCAAATCAGAGAAGAACAAGGAAGTATAACATTAGGAATAGAAAAATTGAACAGTGTTAGGAAATTTACATATCTGGGATCAAATATAGTTGAGGATGGACGACTGGAAGAGGAGATTAAGCATAGGATACAGTGTAGATGGGTTAACTGGAGGAGGCTAAGTGGAGTGTTGTACGTGATAAGAAAGTTAGTTGCAAGATGAAGGGTAAACTGTACAAATTGGTAATAAGACCAGCCCTGACATATGGATCAGAGACTTGGGCAGTTACTAAGACACAAAAAAGGAAACTGGATGTAGTTGAAATGAGGATGTTGAGATTCATGTGTGGTGTAACAAGAATGGATAAAATAAGGAATGATTACATCAAAGGTACAGTTAAAGTAGGCCTGGTTAGTAGGAAGATCCAGGAAGGAAGATTAAGGTGGTTTGGGCATATAAGAAGAAGGAGTGAGGAATATGTGGGTAGAAAGATTGAGGAAATGACCATTGGTGGGAAGAAAAGGAGAGGTAGAACAAGAATTATATGGACAGAGAGGGTGAGGGAGGACTTGAGAGAGAAGAGATTGAGGGAAGAGGATGCCTTGGACAGAAATTCGTGAAGAGTTAGAATAAAAAATGCCGATCCCATTTGAATGGGATAATCAAGGCTTGGGAAAGACGAAGTTAATATGAGTCATGCTTTCTAAATAAAACTAACAGCACAAAGGCAGGAAAAACTTTTATAACATTGATAACTAAATAAATAACACAAAATTAGTAGCACTTTCGATTTATTACAAAATCCTCCTCAGCTACAACATAAAGTTCAAGAACATACACTGTGAGGAAGTTAACTTTGACCTATCCTATTTTTATTTTATTATGCAGTCTATTATTTATTTATCGTTATTTTCCTATATGCTAACGTATTATATTTTAGTTTAAAAGTTAACTTACTTCCACCTTCTCCGTTGTAGTTGGCAATCACGTGATACGGAGATAGAATTATTACTAGTCGTTCTAACCCGTGACTTTGCAACACAATCCTAAAGCAGTTAATTAAGGCAGTTTAATCAGGATTAGTTGGATTAAAAACATACACAATTCTTGAACTTTACGTTATAGCTGAGGAGGAATTTGGAATAAATCAAAAGCACTATTAATTTTATGTTATTTATTTAGTTATCAACGTTATGAAAGTTTTTCCTGTCTTTGTGCTGTTAGTTTTATTTAGAGAGTTACTTTGGCAGTGTATTGGAATAGAATTATTTGAGTCATGCTTATTATGTTCCAAAAGAAGGACCATTGCAGTTTTTCAACAAATCTGCAATGACAAAGAATCTAGGCCTAATGCAGAGAGATGAAGGGTATACATGAAACTATTAGTTGATTCAGCATCCAGCACGGTAAGCCACTACATAGGACTAACTAGACAACACCTAGAAGAATGTATACAACAGCACTGATACAATGTAAAAAACAATAAAGAAAATATGTCTTTTGCATGAATAGCTTACTTGAGAGATCTGACTGTTAAAAAGGATGATGCTAAAATCATTGGCTTACTGTGTTCTAACAATTTGAGATCCAACTTTTGCGATGTTTGGAGCATTTATCTTTGTAGCAAGGATGAAAGTCTAATTAATTCTAGGGATAAGGATTCTATACCCAGTGCTTGGGAGTTCTTGATTAATCAGTGTACTTATGGTATTTAACTGCCACAAACGTAAAGATTTGTAATTATTACTGCTTTATTTCTATTCCTTTTGCACAACATTTTATCATGTCATGTATAATCTATTTGTCAATTCTTACTGTTTCCCCAACGTTTGGGGTTGACATCACAATTTAAATTTGTTTACACAGATGTTCCACTCCATTTTCTGTTAATGCTCACTTTCTGCTTGCAGTTAAAGAGGGCAATCCAGCCTGAAAGCACTCCTGAATCTATAATTTTCTTTTAAGATCTGATAAGCTAATTTGGACTTTGTTTTATATTAATTTAGGATCTAATTGTTAATTTAATAAATATTCTTAATAATTATTCCCCAAATTTAGTAAATAATGCCATTCAATCATCATAATTCTTTGAAAAAATATTTTTTGTTTAATTAATTTAGAAATTGCATTTTCTGCTAGATCATTTTGATGACAATTTTAAAATTTTTTTGTAATTTTTGAATTCTTCAAATATTAAAAATAAAATACCATATTCATAGGATCAATTAAATGATGCAGTATATTATGATACAATTGAAATTAAACTTTTAGTTGTGTAAAATCTACAAACATATTACAAATATATAAGCAATTTCAATTTTCTTGCTTAATTTCTCTTGATATATATGCAAATTATTCTTCCCATGTGATTTTTAGTTATCCATTTTGCATCTTGATTCAATTATGAAGCAATTAATTCCTTCTGTCCCTTCTGTTCAATTATTTTAGAAGCATTCTATCCTATCCTTACCTGACCATTCATGTCAATTTTATCATTATTACTGTTATTCTTTCCTGAATGTGAGTTTCTTATGTCCATCTGTCATTCACCTGATAATTGTCCTAATGTAAGAAGACTAAAAGTTCAGTATTTGAATTATGTTTGAACATCCAAATATAAAACATATTTCAAGTATATGTTTTATATACTTTTATAATTATGATTTGTTATCTGACTTGAGTCAAGACTGTCTGCCCAAATTTGCTATGAAGACCTATGGCTATGTTTAGCCCATTCAGGAGCACTACTATCAGTCTAAGTCTGATAATTTCTAAAATATACATGTAGTGTAATGAAAATTTGCAGAACACTATATTAGTAAGGTCATAAAACAACAAAAATATTCATGAACATGTATTTTACTAAAAATTATACATTATACATTAAATAACAACAGAAAACATATATTCTTAAGAACTGTAAGTAACCCTTTTTGAAAAATGAAGCATTTTTAAATCAAGTTTAATGAGATGCCTGAGCTAACCATCTTTTGCAGATTTGAGCATTGTCAAATCTAATATGTGATAAAGCTACCCTCATTTCTCCAACAATATTCCTAAGTCTTTTGCGTTTTCTTAGTTTAATGTTCATTAATGTTGAAAAGCCTAGCTTTCACAAATATGATGTCAAAAACTGTAGCAAAATCTTAAGTGCTTTTGTGGGTAAGCGTTCTTAATAGTTTATTTGAAAATGCAAATTAAATCTTGTCTACATTATAAAATGTGTACTGTACAGTACACTGTCATTCAAATAGGCGTTGCTTTCATAATTTTGCGGAACACTTGTAACACTCTTGTAACACGTTCGCGGAACACCAGTTAAGAACCACTGGTCTAACTGGTTAAGGTATCAGGACAGTAACCCAAAGATCCTGATTCAACTCCATGCCAAATCAAATTTTTAATGTTGGGAAATTAGTAAAAATTATAGTCTAATTATTAAATAACAGATGGTGCCACCTTAAGCCTAAATTAATTAATAATTATTAATTTGGCAGTTAATTCAAAAATAAGTCACTAAGGGAGAATTTGTCTGGTTAGGATTATTTGGATCATATAATCCCCTAAATTAAAGTTGAATTATAATTTGTTACAGTGGGTGATTGGTTAAAGAACATAATCCATTCCAAGACAATGTTCGTTATCCAAATTGTTTGTTAACTGATCATTGATTTATCATAGGTTTTTATGGGAATTTGATT
The DNA here is from genome assembly GCA_000484575.1 of Olivierus martensii. NCBI lineage: Eukaryota > Metazoa > Arthropoda > Arachnida > Scorpiones > Buthidae > Olivierus > Olivierus martensii. Next base: position 70,197 of record AYEL01084213.1, read on the forward strand.
AATTCATTCTGGAGATCATTCGATTTACCATAGATTTTTATGGGAATTTGATTAATTCGTTCTGGAGACTCAAAAAAACAAATAAAAAATTATATAATTTCTTATTACGTTCATTTATATGTAATAACAATAATATATACATACATAGTCTTGCATTTTAATTTTATGTAATAACAATAATATATACATACATAGTCTTGCATTTTCATCTATATAGGTTTATTTTCCGATAAAGAACCTGCCCAATATCGATTGCTTTTCTCTCTGATAAAGAATCTGACCAATATTGATTGCTTTTCTCTCTCCTTCAGGATAATAAAAAATCTGTCCAATGTCGATTGCTTTTCTCTCTTCTTCAGGATTTATACATAGTCTTGCATTTTCATCTATTATGTTTATTTTCCGTTAAAGATTATGTAATTTCTTACTACGTTTATTTATATGTAATAACAATAATATATACATACATAGTCTTGCATTTTCATCTATTATGTTTATTTTCCATTAAAGAATCTTAGTCTTGCATTTCAATCTATTATGTTTATTTTCCGTTAAAGAATCTGTCCAGATTGCTTTTATCTTCAGGATTTTTCGGAAGTGATTAATAGCATTGTCGTGGTAGAGATCCCCAAGCCTATTGACCTCAATCTGCCATTCTAACACCAAAATATTATAAAATCTCTCTCTTACCTTTTTTAATAAATCTTTGATTTGTTTTAAGTTGTTTCCGAGTTCATTTTAATCGGGAAAAACTACTGTTCCCCCATCCTTACCCAAAAGTCCACGAATGCAGAAGGCCTGTCATTCCGTTAGGTTAGTTAAGCCGCCATATCCTCATGAGATATTTTTATCTGGCATCAGTCCTATACAGCACTAATGCAAGTAGAATATTTTTTATTGTGGCAATAAAAAATATTCTACTTGCATTAGTGCTGTATATATGCCACAATAAAAAATATTCTACTTGCATTAGTGCTGTATAGGACTGATTATTGATAAAAGTAAGCAAGTTGTTATTAAATATGCAGAAGGCCTGTCATTCCGTTAGGTTAGTTAAGCCGCCATATCCTCATGAGATATTTTTATCTCGCGACTGCCACTTATAAGAGCTCATCACAGACTGGCCAACACCATGATGGGGTCCAACCGGATTGTTGAAGAATGAGGTTCAACGGGCCAGGCCCAGACCCCTCCTGAAAAATTGGAGGAGTGAGACTCAGATCCTCCAGGATGGTAAGCCACAGTTTTACCACGCGGCTATCCGGCCCACCTGTCATTCCGTCGGTCTGCGAGTCACACAGTTTGTTCTGTGAAGTGTTCGTTATCCGAATTTGTGTTTGTTATCCGAACAGTTCGTTAACTGATCACCCACTATATATGTTTTATATTTGGATATATAGACATAGATCCAATAAAACATATATAACATAAATGTTTTTATTGGATCTATTAGCTTTAAGCAGTTGGTAATCTACAAGAACTTTTATGTTTGTCTATTTTATTCAATTAAATATTTAGTTGTAATTGCATCATTTAATTAATGATATCCTATGATAAATATTTATAATCTTAAATGCTCATATCTGCAAAAGTTCATAATTCAGATATTTTTAACTAGAGAAGAATTTGCACTATATGGTAGTTCTATCTAACATAATGCTTAGTACTTAGACATTGTAAATCATTTAAATATATATATATAGAATGAAACACACAAATCAAGTCAACAATTGCAATCAATAATATATGAGAGACATGTCCATTGATAAATTCATATGCTTAAGAATTGATAATAATTAGTACTGTTCTTAAATCTTTCAAAACTAATCCTAAGCAAGAATTAATCAGAATTTCTATACAAAAAATGTCTACTTTCTTTCTAATAATTAATGTTTCCAACAACATGAGTTGTAATATGACTATTAAGTAGAAGAATCCCTTGTTATATGAGTGTAATTTATTTCACAAAAATGAATCCTACACTACCAACTCATATAACAAAAGTTAAAATCTTGTTATTTCCATGCTATAATTTCTGATTATTTCTAAATCCAAACTTTATTTCGAAAGCTTCTTTTTTTTTATAACAGGAGACAAAAGTACAAAATGATATCTTTTTCCAAAAGAGACATTTCATCAATTTTGAGTATGATGAATAGCCTGCTAACTGATCTTCTGAAGCTGGAAATGATATACACCTAGTTCCTGCAGTTATGTGGCAGGTGGTTCCTTTAAATGACCACATAAAAGAAAACATGCAAAATGAGAACGTTTTAATATGTATTTCAATGTAGAACATTCCAGAAAATTTCTGCATTTATCTAAATCATACTTATCAATCCTATTTAAAATAATATGATATTACCAAATGCTGTTGTGAGTTATTCTTTGTTAAAATTTTCCTTCAGTTTAACCAGAACAGGCATCTTCTTGGTCCCCCACCTAAATTATGATAGAATTGCTAACAAAGACTGAGGAAAAGATACAAGGAAGAGTCAAAAATACATGTTACCTCATGACTGCATATATAACAGTGTAGTTACTCAATGCTACAAAGAACAAAATAGTGATATAAAAATTTGTATCAATAAATTTTAGTTTATTTTTGAATAAGGTCATGAGTAAGTGATGCAGGGATCCAGGATAGGAGAATTGATTAGGAAAAGCATATAAAACAAATAACATATATTTATTTAAAATAAACAGGAAATAAATTATAATAATAATATATTTAGTTCGAGAGAGCTATTTGCAGCAAGAGATTATATCTGGAAGAGAGAGTAAAAGGAATTTATTTCATTCCTCCAATATTCTTTACGTCTTCATTCCCTAGTCCTTTCGGACATCCACCGATAGGACAGGACATGGATTCATCTTACTCTGCTACATTTTTCCCACCTTCTGTACCAAGTCTCCAGACAGACTGACTTTTCTGTCTTTATCTGTCTTTGTTCTGGATAAAATTCAACTTTTCTTTCACTTTTTTCCCAAAGAAAGATGACATCTTGTATTTTCTACTTTTTTTTTCTTTTTTAATTTGTCTTTTGTAATATCTGCATGTAACGCAATTCTTTGTTTGATCATATATTTTCTATCATTTATTATTCTTTCTTTATATTGTGGAGGTTCTCTGGCCCTTGTCTTCTGCTACATAAAGAAGAATAATAAACTCTGTTTTCCTTTTAAGTGTCACTCCATTAATTCCTTTCATAATTTTCGATGAAGTGGAGGAGTGATAGCTTGCATCTGATCTGAATGCTGGGTCTCAACAGATCATACTTTAAGTTAGGGGTGGGCAACCTCCGACCCGCGGGCCACATTATTATATCTAATACCAATGCTATGTATACTTACATATCTATACCTTCTCTTTTTTAATGTAAATACTATTATTATCAATTTTTTTTTGTTTTAGCCCATGGCCCACCATAAATTTTTCTATACGGCCCCCTACAAAAAGAAAGTTGCCCACCCCTGCTTTAAGTGATAATAGTACTCTTACTTGATAATTGCATTTTTCTGTTAATGTGCAAAATTTACATATATATTTAGAAAAAATTGGAAATCAATCATTGTATTTTTTACACACAGTAGTGTTTCCATTTTTTCATTTCTTGCTTACATAGCTGAACTTTTATCTTGAATTAGAGATTAATATTAATTGAAAGAGATCATTCATTTGTCAAAGAATTTAACTTCTGTACTCAAAGATTTAACCTTTCAAAAAATGAAAACTGAAATATAAAGAATACAGAAAAATATGAGTAAAGAGGGAAAGAATCCTATCAGAAGTATGGTAAGCCACTTTTAACAATAGCGAGCAAACTCAATAGCTTTTTAATAACTACTATAATTAATAAATATAAATATTCCAACTTATACAAATCCATGTGAATATGACTTCAGATAGAAAATTTTGTCGTATAAATTTTTTTTTTTTAAATTATTTTTATAATTTAGAATACAGTGCAATATTGCCATTTTGAATGGTAATATTGCAATAATGGTATTGTTGTAGCAAGCTGCCTAGTTGACAGATTATACATAAAGCATGTAATATTTTTAATTTTACTATAATAATTGTATAATAATTTATGTAGAAAAAGTTAACATAAGTAAAACTGACTTATTTAACCCCGTGCACTCCCTCGATGGCGTCTCCACCTTGTCGTGGTGAGGGAGCTTGCGTGTTCCAATGATCCTGAGAGCTATGCCGGCGGTAGCTTTGCTACTGGTAGGGTCTCCCATGCCGGACAGGTCGAAGGTAAGGGGCCAGACTAAGAGAGCGCTCTACCCAAACTAAAGTGTAAGGCATCGTGCTGAGAGTTGAGTGGCACTGGGGTAGTAAAAAATGTAGTGTCGTTAACGATCCCTTCAGGGCACCAGGCGAAACCCTGTCATAGTTAGCCTTACGCCTGTATTGGGGGATAACCGGGCAGTGACTTTTCGCATCTCCCCCAGTATTTCTTTTTAGCATGGATGGTCAAAATTCTAAATCTTTTTCTGGGGAATCTGCTTCTTCGTCTCATTGCGGAGTGGTGGCACTGGTACCTCATCTGGGGATGCCAGGGTCACTGATGTGCCTCCAGTTTTTGGGGCGACGGAGCAGGATCTTGGTGTTACTCCTGCCTCCAGGAGTGAATCTAGTCCGCGGAAGATGCGTTTGTCTGGTGCGGCTAGACGAAAGCAGAGGAGGGCTAAGAGGGAAGCTGCTGATGCAGGTGGTTCTCAGCTACCGCTAGGTACTTTCCAAATAGCTTCTTTGTCTGGCTCTCCTGCTGACACTACTTCCCAAATAACTTCTTTGTCTGGTTCTCCTGCTGGTACCTCTGGTGCTAGCAAGAGGAACAGATCTAAACTGTCCACCCCCTGTTCTGGAAAGGTAGACCTTCTAAGCAATCCCAGGGCTCACGACCTGGAACTGTGGAAGCTTTAGCTTCTTTTCGGGTAGCCATCATCAAGGAGGGTTTCCCAGACTCCAAGATGGTGACTGCTGATGTAGTTCTTATTTTAGATAAGATCCTGAGTGGCATAGATGAAATTCCTTCTGAGATGGCAGACCTTGCCACTACTTAAAGGGTATACCTTAGACAATGATGCACTCGTTCATACTTGTATAAATGAGTTCACCTGTCAATGGCTTACTCGGCTCTTGGATGGGTGTATTCTTGGACAGGGGATTCGTTTAAGGGTTATTCCTGCGAAGAACTTGCCCAAGCCTGTGAAGATGGCCTATCGCACTGCAGACACACATACGTAGGACATGCACCAACTTTTTACTTGACTCCAAGTTTACAACCCGGGGTTCAAGACTGAGCACTGGAGAGTCTTGGGTCATAGTCGGGACGTTAAGGGACAACGTTTTATCCTGATGGTTGATCTTGCTTCGGCAAAGGCCATCAAGGCAGCCAACTTTAAGGCTTTCTCTGGGGTCGATCAGGGTACCTTTAAGGTACTTTCGGATCCTAATTCCAGGTCTGGAGACCGATAGCTTTGGTGATTGCTCCTGAAAAAGGACATGAACTGGTCAAGCTCTCTGATAGGGATTGGGTTTCTGGGAGTACCACTAGACCTTCCGACACCCAGTTAACGGGGGAGGGCATGGAACTTTCCCACCTTAGGTACCTGTAATGACATGGGCCTGAGGTTGATTCAAATCAACTTCCAGCACTCCCGAGCTGCCTCCGCCCTTCTGGGTCGGCTGCTCGTGGTAGGCTGATATGCCCTCGCTCTTATACAAGAGCCATGGCACTATAAGGGCCGCATATGGGGTCCCTTTTGGGTCGGCTGCTCGTGGGGGGCTGCTATGACCTTGCTCTTATACAAGAGCCAGCTGCTCGTGGGGGGCTACTATGACCTTGCTCTTATACAAGAGCCATGTGCTATAAGGGCCGTATACGGGGCTTCACTGTAAAGAAGGTAAGCTGTTTTCTTTTACTTCTTGTACTTGTGATAGTGGTCCCCTGACCTGTGTATTTGTTAAAAATAACATACATGTTTCACCTGTTTGGGACTTTTGTTCTAGGGACCTTACAGCTGTTCGGATGAAGATTAATGAAGTGGATACTGGTAAGGAATTTATTATTTCCTCTGCTTATTTCCCTTATGATAGAGATGAACTTCCGCTAACGCCTGAATTTGGGTCTTTGGTGGAATTTTGTCATAAGAATCATTTTGATTTATTGGTTGGTGTCGATGCTAACTCTCATCATGTGGTTTGGGGTAGCAACGACACCAACCGTAATTTACAACAAAATAAAAAATTTTCATTTGAAGAAAAAAAAAACAACAAAAACCATCGCGCTTCGAACCCACGACCATAGGGATACGAAGCATGCATCTTACCGAGTAGGCTACTGTAAATCATGTAGAATTTTAAAAGGGTCGCATATATAAGTCAGAATTGATTTTGGTCGAATAGGCTACGGCTACATCGTGTAGTATTTTAAAAGGGTGCGTATATAAGTCAGAATTGGTTTTGGTCAAACTTTACGAATTTTTTTCTGGAGTTTGCTTGAGTATTGCGTCAATGGCTGGCCCATAAACTTTATTAGTGAAGATCTGCACGCAAAAATTTTTTTCGTCAAAATCGATGAGTCATGACCCGTAGAGTCTCCTTGTGAGTCCCTAATGTTAAGTAAATGACCTCCCTCCTGTTAACAACAGCAAAGGTCAGTTCATTACCTCTATTTAAAATAAACACTTTTAGAGAAGACTTTAACTCCTTTAGAGAAGATCTTAAATTTAACTTGGGAGGTGTTCAGAGCAAATTTTGCTCGGTGGTGGATTTAGAGATGACTGTTGACCAGATTCAACAGGCAATTCTCTTACCTACCACGAAAATTGTCCTGTCAGGACTGCTCGCTCATCAAGGCAAGTTCCCTGGTGGAATGAAAGGCTGGGTGGTCTTAGACGTAATGTTAGGCGACTTTTTAACAAAGCTAAGAGGACTGGTGATTAGGACACATATAGGAGTGCTCTCACCAGTTACAATAAGGCCATTAGAAAGGCTAAAAGGTCTTCCTGGAAATGGTACTATCAGGGAATTGAGGATATACCTGAGGTATCCAGACTTGTGAAGATAATGTCTAATAGGGATTATTGCAGGGTTGGGTCTCTTAAGCTGCCTAACGGCAGTATGACTAGTACTTGCAGGGACTCTTTAAAGGAGCTTTTTCGGGTACACTTTCCTGGGTCTACTTAGATTGAGGACTCGTCCTCCTCGTGGGTCCAGCCTGACCTTGATGGGCGTGATTATCATGCCTCGAGGAAGGATTGGGGTCTTGTGAGGGGGATGATTAATCAATCTAACATTAGATGGGCTATTTTAAACTTTTTCATACAGTAAATGTATCTGTAAAGTTAAAAATAAAGTTTTTGCATTTTGAAATTATAATTGTTCTCTCTATATAATGCAATCGGTTTTTAATGCTAACAAGTAAAAATGTTTTTCAGACAGCTCTTAATATAGTTTCGCACTGGTGTAATAGAGTTGGATTGTCTGTAAATCCGGCCAAGACTGTTATTGTACCTTTTATCGAAGAAGACAGTTGGTAGGGTTAACCGAGCCGACCTTCTTTGGTAAAAATTTGCAGTTTTCTACCCAGGTCAAATACCTTGGCGTTTTGTTTGACAAGGGTTTGACTTGGAAGCCACACGATGAGTTTGTTGTGGGGTAAGCCTGTAGAGCTCTTTGGGCTTGCAGGGGTATTTTGGGTAAGACTTGGGGTCTTAGGCCAGGGCTGTTGCTTCGGATTTATACCATGGTTGTGAGACCTATTCTTACTTATGCTGCCATAGTATGGTGGCACAGGGTCTTACTTAAGACTTGTCAGGCCAAACTTGGAAGGATTCAAAGGCTGGCCTGTTTGGGCATTACTGGGGCTATAAAGACTGCTCCTACTGCAGCTCTTGAGGTCCTCTTGTGCATTCCTCCTCTGCATTTGTTTGTTGAGGCGAGTGCACGGGAGGGCTATTATAGGCTTCATTCTTCTGGGAGAGGGATTTCTTGGACCCATAAGGTGGAGCATCTGTCTTTTGAGTGGGACATGTAATCCTTAACCATCCCAAGAATGTTACAGTGTATCCCACTGTAACATTCTTGGGATGGTTAAGGATTACATGGTGCCAAAATTTTACTTCCTCCGGTCCTTTACTGTAATTTTTCCCAGTTTGGGGGACTGGGAGGGGGGGTTTGGGCACAGTATCAAGGGTGGTTTAGTCTGGTTTACGGATGGTTCTAAAACCA
>AYEL01084214.1:0-53359 GCA_000484575.1 Olivierus martensii
AAAATTCTCAATCTGATCTTTCAATTTATAGAAGTTTTCCAGAAATTCTATTTGTTTGTACAGAATAATGTTGATCATCAATATTGATAGTGTGAAATAAATATATATAATGGAAAAAAGTTTTATAAACAGAATACAATCAATTTTGATGATCAACATTATTATAATTAAAAAAGGTAAAGTATTTACATAAGAAATTTAGATAAATAAAGTTTAAATAAAGAAAAGTGATCAAAATAGCTCAATAAATCATAAATTAACAGCAAATTGATATAAATACAAAATATTTTATAAAAACAAATAAAATAAAAAACTGCAATACTAAGACAATGCTGTCCAAAAACAATAGCAGTGCGATTAACGCTGCTACTGTTTACGGACAACGCCCACAGCTATAAATAGTAACAGCAATGTCATCACATTTGAATAAGCGCTAAATTTCAAAGGATAATAGATTTCTGTAGGACTCCACTGATTTTTTACAGAGAAACTAAAAAGTCAATGAAAATTGAATTAATGCATAATAAAATGAATGAAAACGTTACAGTAGAAAGGTATTGAATTTTTGAGAATTTTTGTATGACCTTGAAAATTTTCACAAAGTGCAATAGATGGCGGAGAGTCCCTCAGACGCCACTTCTACAGGGTAGGGATAACTCTTGAAATAGTTTTATAATAGTTTTCCATTTAATTACAGAAAATAATATATGCATTAAATTAATAAATATTAGTCAACATTGCATTAATAAACAAGTTATAAAAGGGACATTAATAATTCATATAAAATTAATTAAGCAAAATATATATGTGATAAAAAAATAGAATAGTGATAAAAAAATTTTTAATAATGTGAAGCACTTACATCTTCCACTTTAATCTGCTAAAGGTATCCAAAGCAAGCAAGAAAAAAAAATTTTTAATTAAAATACAATTTTTTAAATTATATGTTAACTTTTTTCTTAGTGACTTTTTAGTTATATTTTCAGAGATGATTATTATCAATTATATATTTACAACATAAAAATTTTATAAATTATTTCATATTAATAATTATCATACTGGTCCAAATATAGATTATACCCTTAATTTACATCAGTTTGAAAAATTATTTTTCATTAAACTTAATCTTATGTAAATTTAAATAATAAAATAAACAATCATATATTCTGACCTTTAATATATATGACTGGCTCCTACATTTTCTTTGAAACATATTAAATTAATGCTAATTAGTAATTTTTAGTTAGAAACATTCTTTTACAGGAATATTCCATAAAAAAATGTAAACATGAAATTTTAATATTCCAGTTTCAATGTAGGATCTGTTACATGATATTCAAATATAACCTAATAGTAAAAGATGCTAAGCTACTGTAGACTTAAATCTATACATTCTCAGAGATATAAATTAGTTATATATATTTTTAAAAGTTTTATTATTGAATACATTCTGATTTTATAAAGCAAAAAATTTAGAATAAATATAATATATATTTAGACCAATGTGGCATATACATTATTATTACTATTTTCTATTATAACAATAGTTCAGATTTATTAGAAAATTATAAAAACATCAAAATATATTTGAAAGACAACAAGAAGCTTTTGTTTATATATTGGATATGTTTTAAAACTTTTTTCTTTAAACTGATAGATATTTGATTTTTTATTTTTCTATTCTCATAATCATAATCATTAGTCAGTTCTAGTTCACTTTATTAGAAATTCAAAATTTATAAGATCAGAGTTCAAACAGCACTAAGAGCAAGTAAAAAACGTTTCATATTAAAAGTTTTTTACTTGCTCTTAGTGCTGTTTGAACTCTAATCTCATATATTGAAGCAAGATGTTTTTTCAATTTTAATTCAAAATTTATTAAATATAAGTTAGTAAACATAATTGGCTATCTAAAACCAAAGGTAGGTCAAATTAAACATTGAAATTTTTCTAAGCATTCTACTTTATAAAAATGCAGTTAAGAAAAATACATGCAAATTTAATAGCAAATTTTTTCAAAAAATTCATATCTTAACAAAAACTTCAAAAACTTTTATCAAAAAGTTTTGTATAAAGAGACCAATTTAGCTATGGGATTAATAATATAGTCTTGGTTTAAGCAAAAAAAAAAACAAAATACAGGCATACCTTGCTTTATGGTGCTTTATTAATATGGCATTCCTCAATTATACTCCAGATTTTATTTTATATCTTAAACTGAAAATTATCTGCAAAATACTTACGATAGGTATATAAAACATAGATTAAAATAGATGGGCTTGATCAGTCATCATCCTGAAAAATTGTGAGACTCAGAATTAAATCTGGATCCACCAATGTAATATGTGATTAAAACACAGCTATCTGGTCAAGTTTTTTAGATTTAATACTATTGTATATTTAAAATACATACATAAAACTGCTATCTTCAATATAAATAGTAGAAAATAAATCAAGCACAAAGTAGCAGAAATACGTTTATTTATTTAGAATTCGAAACGTTTTCGACCATGTTTTGGTCATCATCAGCGAACATTGCTAAAACGAACTTACATGGAATAATAGAACGGAATAGCGCGTATGTTTTTTAAAATTAAAAGTACAATAATATAATAATAGAAGTTGGTCATAAACAAATTTTTACATACATTTATAATTTGTAAAACAATTATAGTCCGACGGAATATATAAATCCTAAGTAGTAAAATAATGCGCGTATAACAGGTAGATTAATTATATTGCGCAAAACGTAAATTTATAACCTATTAGCTAGCAGCCATGCATTTGATATTTGACTACCCGAGTTATCGTTGATTACATTATATTTCTTCGATCTTTCCATAATCGTTACAGTTTCTATAAAACGGCCATCTTGTATGGAATTGCATTTCTTTAGAATTTTGGTGTTATTCCAGTCAATTATTATGTCATATTCATAAGCTCGGGCTGCAAGGGCGGTGTTAGTTTTACCTGATTTTATATCCCGTTTATGTTCAGTTAGACGGTCTTCTAAATTTCTGCTTGTTACTCCGATATATTCCTCTCTTCTATTTAAGTCTTTGTTAAAAATTGGGATGCAGTACACACCTGATTTTTTCATTTCATCGTATTTAGTTTTATCATTTCTTAATTTATTAAAAACTGTTGGGCAACGTTTTGTGCGGAGTTTTGTGTTAAGTTTTTTGGCCGTATTCTTTATAGTTCTCATACTGGAGATATTGTACGGTAATGTAATGGTTCGTGCCGGCATATTATTTTGCGGGGATGGTATTGGCATATCATTGGTGTTATTGTTGCGTGATGATAGTTTCTTTTTAACGTTATTAAATATCTTTTTCATGAAAGTGTACGTGTATCCGTGTTGTTTGCCCCAAGTTATAATTGTCTTAAATTCTTCTTGTTGAAGGTTATAATTAGAACAATGTGTGAATATTCGTCGGAAAAATGAACGGAATGCTGCTCTTTTATATTCTGCGGGGTCGTTCGACCAATATGGAATGAGGGCCGGCTTGTATGTTGGCTTTCTATAAATGGTAGTTTCATAATGCATCGTCTTGTTGTTGATGTTGACATCTAAAAAGTGTATGGTGGAATTGCTTTTTTGCTCTAAAATTAGGTTTAGACCAGCATTGGTTGAGGTAAAAGCTTTGCAAAGTTCTTCAGAACGTTCTTGATGGATCCAGGTGGTGTAGATGTCGTCAACATATCGTATATATAATTTTATAGAATTTCTTAGTTTATTTATAATTTTATATTCAAACTCACGTAATAGGATTTCGGCCATAACTCCAGCTAAGGGGCTGCCGATAGGCACACCATTTTGTTGTTTGTAATATTTTCCATTAAAATAAAAATAAGAGTTGTAACATAGTAGATGCTTAATTTATTTTCTACTATTTATATTGAAAATAGCAGTTTTATGTATGTCTTATTTTGATTACCGGTTGAGCCAACCAATGATGAACAACTTACAAGAATATAAGAAAACCTACTCCAAATATATTAAAGCAAGTGAGACTTTTAAATTTCTTACCGAATGTAAAATTAATGGGGTATACCCTATGACTATCCATAGAATCAAATTGCCTATCAATTCGTATAAGATTTTAAATAATACTAAGCGCATGTCTTAAATATGCTATTTTGGACAAAAATCCACTAAAACAGCCATAGAAAATACTTTTCTAAATTCAAACGATAGTAATCTGCCTCAAGACATTGCCATAATTAAAAGGCAAATGCTGCTCCTAGAAAACAAATTAAGACAAAAATATATTAAAAGATTTAAATGGATCCTGAAGAAACAAATCAGATCCAAACGAAAAACAAATTGTAATATTGAAGATGTAATTACAGTGATAGATGACATCACCATACCGCACTTTGCTAATGAGATATTTCTTAAACGACCTTCGTATGCCATCCAACAACCTCCTAACATTAATGCGTTAATGTATCCCGTAGAGAAACTCTTAGAACCATTGGATCCAGTAACAAAAGACAGATTTAGATGGAAAATCATCGAAGACTTCATCAGTGTAAATAACCTAACAAACAAAACAACAATCAAAGAAAGAGCCTGCATGCAACGAACCCTAAAATGGCTAGAAGAAGAGAATCTCACACTAACAAGAGACGATAAATCAAAGAAAATAGTTATACTTAAACGTGACAGATATATAAACCTGCTCAACAAGTATATACAAGAATCAGGTGCACAAGAACTAACTCACGATCCTACAAGCTCCCTTCTAACCAAAGTAAAGTGCATTTTGAACAAAAATGGTTTACCTGAACAGCTTAAAGTTAATCCTATACGCAACCCTGCATGCCCGAGATTATTCGGTTATATCAAATCGCATAAAACTCCGATAGATATTAGACCCATTGTTGAAACCAATAGATCGCCGCTAAGGAACATCGAAAATACCTTAGCCACCATATGTTCTAACAAACTAAAAGATTATGAATACACAATATCTTCAGTCGAAGACTTCCTGGTTAAAATTAGGAATAATCCACCGATGAATGACGAAATCACAACAGTGATGGACTTTAAAAGCCTATATCCGTCAATTAAATTACCACCTACTTGCCTAGCATTCTACCGATTTTTATTACAAATCTTCAACGAAACCACGACCAAGCCTACAGTACTCCGTGAACTTTGCCATCTACTATGTTACAACTCTTATTTTTATTTTAATGGAAAATATTACAAACAACAAAATGGTGTGCCTATCGGTAGCCCCTTAGCTGGAATTATGGCCGAAATCCTATTACGTGAGTTTGAATATAAAATTATAAATAAACTAAGAAATTCTATAAAATTATATGTACGATATGTTGACGACATCTACACCACCTGGATCCATCAAGAACGTTCTGAAGAACTTTGCAAAGCTTTTACCTCAACCAATGCTGGTCTAAACCTAATTTTAGAGCAAAAAAGCAATTCCACCATACACTTTTTAGATGTCAACATCAACAACAAGACGACGCATTATGAAACTACCATTTATAGAAAGCCAACATACAAGCCGGCCCTCATTCCATATTGGTCGAACGACCCCGCAGAATATAAAAGAGCAGCATTCCGTTCATTTTTCCGACGAATATTCACACATTGTTCTAATTATAACCTTCAACAAGAAGAATTTAAGACAATTATAACTTGGGGCAAACAACACGGATACACGTACACTTTCATGAAAAAGATATTTAATAACGTTAAAAAGAAATTATCATCACGCAACAATAACACCAATGATATGCCAATACCATCCCCGCAAAATAATATGCCGGCACGAACCATTACATTACCGTACAATATCTCCAGTATGAGAACTATAAAGAATACGGCCAAAAAACTTAACACAAAACTCCGCACAAAACGTTGCCCAACAGTTTTTAATAAATTAAGAAATGATAAAACTAAATACGATGAAATGAAAAAATCAGGTGTATACTGCATCCCAATTTTTAACAAAGACTTAAATAGAAGGGAGGAATATATCGGAGTAACAAGCAGAAATTTAGAAGACCGTCTAACTGAACATAAATGGGATATAAAATCAGGTAAAACTAACACCGCCCTTGCAGCCCGAGCTTATGAATATGACATAATAATTGACTGGAATAACACCAAAATTCTAAAGAAATGCAATTCCATACAAGATGGCCGTTTTATAGAAACTGTAACGATTATGGAAAGATCGAAGAAATATAATGTAATCAACGATAACTCGGGTAGTCAAATATCAAATGCATGGCTGCTAGCTAATAGATTATAAATTTACGTTTTGCGCAATATACTTAATCTACCTGTTATACGCGCATTATTTTACTAATTAGGATTTATATATTCCGTCGGACTGTAATTATTTTACAAATTATAAATGTATGTAAAAATTTGTTTATGACCAACTTCTATTATTATATTATTGTATTTTTAAATTTAAAAAACATACGCGCTATTCCGTTCTATTATTCCATGTAAGTTCGTTCTAGCAATGTTCACTGATGATGACCAAAACATGGTCAAAAACGTTTCGAATTCTAAATAAATAAACGTATTTCTGCTACTTTGTGCTTGATTTATTTTCTACTATTGTATATTTAATGAATAATAGTGTAAATATAATTTTTAGCCTTTTATATGCATTAGCAAATGAAAAATGGCTGTGATTTGCTTTACAGTAGGGCTGTCCAATCTGTGGCCTGCGGGCCGCATGCAGCTCACCACTATACTGAATGTGGCCAAACATAAAATCACAAACTTCTTTAAACATTGAGATTTTTATGTTCTTAATGAAGTTTTCATTATTTAAATACCTATCTACATTTCCTACCTCCATTTTCTAAAATATTTCTTATTTCAATAATTAAAACTTCTTGATCTGATCAATGATTTTTAAAATATCCGAACAAAAAGAAGTCAAAGATTATCATACTATGACATTTTTGCTAATTTGTCATGATGGATATCTTATATTGTACATTATTAAATTTTTTTTGGCTTAACAACTATCTTTTTTTTTTTGTTTTACGCCCCTTACTAATCAGTCAGATTACTAAGGGGCGGGGCCAGTTCCAATTATGGGCTGCACCTACACTCATAGAGGGGGACCAGATGGTGAAGGACGGGGATTATCAGGCCAGACCCAGAATCCCAAAAAAACTTTTCAGGAGATACCGAATCCAGGTCCTCCTGCGTGACACGCCAACGCATTATCTCATGACCATCCAGCCACATAACTATTGTTGGAATAATATATTTTATGTGCGGCCCAAGAAAGACAAAAATTTGGATAGCAATCACCCTGCTTTACAGGGTGATTGCTATAACTGCTATAACAACAAGGCATGCCTGTACAATATTAATTATGAACTAACAAATTCTTTATTGAAGTACTTTCAAGCTTTCATTCTGTTTGAATGTACAAATTTCCTATTCTTAAAAGCTATTCTGTAACATATATAACAACCTGATGAAATAAATAAAAATCCTATTTCATCAGGATGCTATCTAAATAAACATATTTCTGTAATTAATAATACAATTTATAAAATAAGTTTAAATCAACTATTTTATAGATGATTATATATCTTCAAAAAGCAGTTTTAAAAAGCCAGCTCAAGAGAATAAATAAAATCAATTTTGAATAAACTTATTCAAAATTGATTTTAAAACTGCAGGTCTATTATCACTGTGTTTATATATATATATATTTTATATGTATACATATATATAGAGAATATTGTTACAAGAATAAAACAATTCAAAATTCAAAAAACAAATGTTAATCAAAAAGTAAATATATTAATACATTATAAAAGATATATAAATACTGTATAAGTGTTTCTCAAATTATAAATAATCAAGTAATGAACTTTTGTGTTTATATATATATCATTTTATTTTAAAATTTTAGAATAATTCAAAACTTCTAAATAAATGTTAAACATTATGATAGAAAAATGGTCTAGAATTAATATACTCTAGTTGAAACTAACTAGGAGAATATCTATAAACCAAATAATCCAAGCCAAATTAATCCCTAGCATAATAATTCCAAATTAAACTGTCGATACAAATAATAATTCAATTAGAATATGTTATCTGACTTGAACCAAGTCTGTCTGCCCCAGGTTTGCCATGAGGGTTCATTGCTACAAAGCTAACTCATCTGAGAGTGCTAGTATCAGCCTATTCTGATAAGTTTCTAAATTGATGTTAAATATATAATTACTTAATTTATTGAATTAACATATTAAGTATTTGCATAGTTTTACATTATATTTGTTGCTAGACAGTCTGCTATCAAATATTTAAAATTCTTGAAATGTTTGAAATTTTGTGGAATTTTAAAAAATGAAATGGCATATTCATAAATACAAAAATTCATAATATCTGTAATTAAAAAGTGAAAAAATTCATATCTTAGAATTGATGAAATATATTAACTATAGTCTGTTCAGCCTAACCTTGTGCATGACCTTGGATTCAATCCGCACAAAGTAGTTCCGGAAGTGGTTACTGTTTTCTAAGAAAATACAGTTAATAATTTAGTTATATTACTTTCATTAAAACAAGTCAAAATATTAAGGGTTTTCAGTAGCAAATTATTCATCTTATTTTCAAAAAATAAATATCGTTGGTTAGGAATACTTGTTATTGGCTGAAATATAAGCTCTGCCTTTCTTCCTCTTCCGAAAGTAGGTCAGTTATAGCTTCTCCTATGACTAGTGCAGAAGGAGATTTGTTTTCTTTGAATGGAAAATGTATACAAAGCACAGCTCAGTTGATACAAAATTGTGTACAGTTTTTTAGAAGGGAATCCGAGAATGGTGATCCTTTCATAAACATCAATAAGGTTTATGAGCGAGTAGCTGCGGCTTTAGGCATAAACAGAAATACTGTTTCGAAGTATGCATTGTCTACTAGAAAACCATCTATGCCAGGTAAACGATGAAAGAGAAACAAACCAGTAACGGACATAGACGAATTCACAAATGACTGCATACGAAGGTTGATATACGAACAGTATAGTCGTAACATCAACATTACATTAACCAGTCTGTTTGTTATCAAAACTTGTTTGTTCTTCTAATACTCGATGTAGCTGATGAGGATTTATTAAATCGAAAGCGCTTCTATGTTTACTATGATTTGATTATTATGTATAATTTTCCTGCCTTAGTGCTGTTAATTATATTTTTAAATTGTACTTTATTTTCTTTCTTTGAATCTCAAGGGATTTTTTTTACTATAGAAGTATTTCCTCTTAGTGGATAGAAAATGCTAAAGTTCTCAAATTTATTTGCACAATGGTTCCCTAGGTCCATTCATAAATACATTAAGTCCCAGAGTTATGCATTAATTTGTCCATTTGCCAATATTTTATACAGACATATTGCAGAATGCTTTTTATCATCTGTGCAAACACAGTAAAAAATCCTCCTGTACTTATGATGGAGTTATGTTTTGATAGCCCCATCAGAGGTTGAAAAGATTGTAAGTCAAAAATGACTGATAATTGTAAGAAATTTGGTAACAGTAGCAAACAATAAAAGATCATAACATCAAAGATTGTAAAATCATCTGGATTTAATTCCAGATTCTCCTAGATAGTAAAATTTCCATAATTGGACCTAGCCTACTAATTCTGGATGATTTTATAATGAAATGGTAAAATCATCCAGAATTGAAACCTGGATTCTTCAAGATAGTAAATGACTGTTTTATTATATATTCCAGTGTTTTCCAAACTGTGAGGTGTGCCCCACTGGAGGCATGAGTCTATTCCAAGCGGGCATGGATGAATTAACAAAAACTTCATTTTTAAAAAAGTAAGCTTTCCACTTAACTAAATTAAAATACTGTTCAATCTAGCACTGATTTAATAGATTTCAAAATATATAAAAATCCTTAAAAAATATTACTTATCGAAATAAAAACTATCGTATCTTTTAAGTTGGACCAAACAATACACGTTTACAAAATTTCATTGAAATCGGTTGAGTGGTTTTGGAGATTAGCGAAAACGAACATCGTGACACGGGATTTTTATATATAAAGATATACACTCAGCCCTCGATTTACACGGTAGATACGTTCCTGGAAAAATCATACACCCAGCCCTCGATTTACACGGTAGATACGTTCCTGGAAAAATCGTGCAAACCAAAACCGTGTAAAACGAGACGCAGAATTCATACAAAATAGAAGGATATGTTCAATTAAACTGTAAACCGTGTAAATCGATCAAAAGAAGATAATGAAAAGTTCTTTATAACCGTGTAAAATGAGATAAGGATTAAACGAAAACAGGGGATTGGTTTATTAATTTTTAAAGACAATTTAACACTTATACGTTTTCAATTTATTTTTGAAAATGAAAACATAAACATTAATTAACATCGAATACGGTACAAAAAGTTAACAATATTCCGTACAAATAAAACAATAAAAGCATTCAAACATAAATAGACGAGCTGCAAGCGTGAGTTGAGTTTAGTTTAACTGCGAGACTTGGACAGTAAAAATTAATAGTGAGCAATAAATTGTGATAGCGAGTGGATTAAGAAGAACTGTGAGTTATTCTGAATTAAAGACATAGATTAGTGTTGAGATGATTATCGGATTTTGTATTGAATTTATAGTGAAACAAGATTATTTTGTTGAAGAACTGTCAGTTATTCTGAATTAAAGACATAGATTAGTATTGTATGAGATAATTATCGAAAGTTCTTCTGAATTAAAGACATAAATTAGTGTTGTATGAGATAATTATCGGATTTCTGAATTAAGACATAGATTAGTGTTGTATGAGATAATTATCGGATTTGTATTGAATTTAGTTATAGTGAAACAAGATTATTTTGTTTTGTGTAAATAGAATACTACTATACGAAATATAACTGTATTCACTCTTTATTAATCTCTATGAACTCGTAAACATGTATTCACTCTTTATTAATCTCTACGATCTCGTAAACCCACAAAACGCCACAAAACATGACAATATGATACTCTTTTAATTTATAAATTGCCATAACGCAAAACAACCAAAATAAAACCCAAAAAAAATTTTTGTTTTCCTTTAAAAACCGTGTAAAAGCGAAACCGTGTAAATTGAGTGTCGTGTAAATCGAGGGCTAGATGTATCTATACATATAAATCTAAATACCTGTGTATGTAGTATGTTCAATTATAAAGCAAGATAGGCTGAATCGATTTTTATGAAATAATCAACATATTCCTTAATGCCTCTTAATATTGTCACTACCATTACCACTTGTGAAGAAACGAAACTGTTATTGCATTAGCAACGCAATAATTTGAATTACAATTATAGAATTTTATAAATTTTTCGAATTATTTACGGACTACTGATATGTTATTTAATCAGTCAGCATTTTTCAATGTGTGATTATTTTATTTCATGATTTTCACTAATGTAAGTTTTTTATTATGTAGAAGAATCTGTGTTTGAGATTAATTCACGTATTTTTTGATACTCTTCTTTCGAGACTATGCCATTTCACGTGTTGTTTTCATATAAACTTTTCGTACAACGTACAGTTGTGTAAATTTCATAATGCCACGAAAAAGAGGGAACTTTTTAGGTAGATTAACTCTGCTACTGAAAGATTGCGTTTAATTCGAGGAAATGAAACATTAGAAGATCTAACAAATCGACAGAATTCCAATAGAGAAAGAAATACAAAGAAGGGAATATTCTAAGATTGTCAACATCGAATCGATGCTGACTCGATGAAATATTATTTCAAATAATTTTCGCACGATGATTTTATAACTATCGTGATAGAAAACAATGCCATGTTGTCTCAACAGACATTTTCTATTATAAATTTTGCATAATGGTACCGAGTAATGAATGCAACTCATGTTGTTATGCAATTCCCATCTTTGAGATTCCAGTCATGGAATTGTGTTTCGTTTTATCGCCACAAGATAGCGCACGTACAAAATGGGCATCAAGGATTCTTGATGGAAATCAGGTGGACATTGTCCATTCTGTAAAATCGGATTCCACACATTTACTTACATTTTCATATCTAGCAGTCGCAGTATGTGATATTGTATCTTTGACTTTCTTGTCGGTGTGAATTGCAATACAGGCCAAAAGAAATTCTACTAACTTTTTGCCCATAGTATAATTTTCAGTGAACCAGAATAATTTTATTTAAACCCGAAGCCCGAAGAATAATCACAAAACCGTAGTCTTCAGGTCAAAAGGACATTGTTGGCAACATTCGAATGATACATATTTCAAGTGGAAAACGCATCTATTCGGGAAATATGTTCAGAATCCATTGAAGAAAATCCTGAATGTCATCTAAAAAATTATAATTTAAGAAAAAGAGAAACTTAAGTATCAAACATAACTTAATGCCATGAACTGCTCTGGCAATGCCGAGTACAGGTTTGCTAGTATATTTATGTGTAGCAGCAATAAGCGACAATAAAGTAAAGAAAACTGATTTTATTTAGATTATAAATTTAATCAGTTCACACAAGTTGACATCAAACGTAAAACTTCTTTAAAGGAATGAAAAATCTAATAACTGTCTATTGCATATCTGTTTAGCCCTTTCTTAACACATTTTTATGATGCAAATAAATTTCAGATATGTACGCTCCGTTACTTTTAAAAATTTCTAATGTAATATTGGATAAATTATTTAAATATTCTTAGTATATACGAAGGTGCGGGTCCGGTGCTAATGATTGCAGATCCAGAACTACTGAAAAATATCCTGGTCAAAGATTTTCATATATTTAGTAATACCCGAGTAAGTAAAATTATGCAAACATTTCTAATATTTTAAATAATTTAATTAGTAACTTTAAAAATTCCTAAATTAAGGGTCTTCGTTTTGGCGATCCTATAGTAGACAGAATGCTTGTCTTTTTAGAAGGAGAAAGATGGAAAGATGTAAGAAATATCATGACGCCCACTTTTACTTCAGGAAAAATGAGATTGGTAAAAATTAATATTCTTCTCTTTTTACTAATTTGCTTATCAATGCAAGTAAAATAAATTATATTACTAAAAATGCATTTCGTTTTTTAACAGATGTCCAAGTTAATCAACGAATGTGCAGGAACACTCGTAGATAATTTCCTGGAAGCTGCAGATGATAATAAAGAAATTGATCTTTTTAAGTAAAAGAGACTAATTTTTACTTCATAAATATTTTAAATAATAATTTTAAAATATCTAAGAGTAAAATATTTTATACATATAAAAATCTTCATTGAATTTTTGGCATTGTTCTTTTTATCTCTATCTCAAGTGAAGAATTCTTTTAAACAAGACAATAAATTAATTTATAGATACTACGATTCAACATGCACATGTGCGTTTTCAACCGATTCATTAATGAATAGTAGTTTTTTAGTGAAAAGTTTCTAATGTTTAGCAGTTTAAAAATTGCCATTTTCCAGCATTTGAGTGTTTCATGCTTAAAGAAACTCTTCATATATTATTGTAAAAAATTATATTCAAAGAGTAAAAAGTGGCAGTCTTAAATTTATCAGATTTTCATGAAAATCAATAGTGTATATGAGGTTTTTATCAATGTGGTTTAACGCTGCATTTCTATTCAGTGAGTATTAAGCGGTGGGGCATTTCTATGGTCACCATAAGCTCAGGTCCGAACTCCAGGTCTTTCACCCAAATCTTCCGCCCATGGAGCCTAGATTGAGGTTCTGGGCTCTCCCATTCCTCGAAAATGATAATTTGAACCCATGCGGTCGATTGCCATTCTGAAGTCTTTCATCGTTTTATAAAAGCGGCCTACGGCAGGACTTCAATTCGCATACCTAATAATCAACAGATTGAGAAATAGTATCATTTATATTATTATTTATTATTATATATTATTTCATTTTTTATAGACGCGAATATTTATAGCAACCTGGTCGCATGACAAGCGACTAAGTTGTTAAAATATTGCTTATAAATATGGCTCATCTCTCCCTATCGTAGATAGTCTTATACACCAGTATGTAATAATCTCATATTTACCAATTAACACAATTATAGATATTTAGGAGCTTACACAATGGACGTTATTGCAAGATGTGCTTTTGGCATTAAACTTGATTCAAGAAAAGATCCAAACAATCGTTTTGTAAAGGAAGTTGGAAATGCCGTTAGTTTTAATCATTGGAGATTTTTGTTGGCTGGTATGTATGTATATGAAATATGCATTTAATTATATATATATATAATACATCAGAAAAGTTCTTTATTTTAATATTTTTTGTTTTATCTTATAGTTATGTTTCCTGGTTTGGCAAAACTCATTCATTTGCGGCTTTTCAATCCTAAAACATCTTTATTTTTCAAGAATGTTACAATGAAGATAATCAACGATAGAAAAAATATGAAAGAAGTAAATTCTTTTATTAATATTTGTGAAAATGTTTTGTGTAATATCTATAATTTGACTTCTTTTTATATACAGTATATATAAATGTTATGGTTTCCATATAAACTTTTTTTATTATATTTATTGCTCAATAACAGCAGCTTGAAAATACGCAGATGTAGTTGGATGGGAATATAGTAAAGTACAGATATACTTCCGAACTTTCCTTCATTTGGAACCATTAGATACGGGTATATACAGTAAAAATTGAAAGTTTTTATTTTGAATATTAAATTTTAAATGACATCAATGTTTGAATATTTCTGTAAATTTTATATGTATTTTTTTTTTAATATTACATAAAACTATCTTTCGATAAATTTTCTCAACCAAAATACCATTAACAGAATTTTTTTGATCAAAAATATTATCTTTTATTAAAATATTTTGTAATCATTTATAATAAGCAATTAGGTACTAGATTTTTAATTTAATTAATGTCCACTTAATATTCTATGAAAATCGTTGTAGTGTGCATGTTGTTATATTTGCAAGTTCTAATTTAATAATTAAATCATAGGTAGAGAATAAAAATTATTTATTCTGGCTATTTAATGAAGTCCAAAATTCAAAGAATAAAAATTGATATCTAAATAATTGAATATCGAATCAAAAATTAGTGATATTTATTCAAATTTCATAATTTTGTTTTAAATATTAGATATTCATAAAGTAATGAAATTTAATGAAGTATTCTTGTTTATTAAACACGCAATATAATCTCAGATCAATTTTGTTCATGCCAGTATACATGTTAACAGCTATTCTCGTAGTGAAGAGGAAAGGATTATTTCCACTCAGTTATTTTAAAAATTTTAAATTAAAGAACAGATGGAATGAAGATATTTCAGAGGGACTAATCTCACCTTTTGCATTACAGTATGCCATTCTGGCAATAATGAAACGTGCGTTAACTAATGGATTCAAGTTGTCACGTTAATTTATTGGAAACAATTACAAATTTCCTTAATTTTGATTTGATAATAGTGTTTATTATTTTTTATATGGACAGTATTCAGAACTTGTTCTATTATTATATTAGCAAACTTTTAAATTCGCCATATTATTGAAAAGATTTTAAGCCAACAGAAATCTATTGTTCCGATATAGATCTAGTACTTTTCTATTGTCTGCTGTTATCAAATATTTTAATATATTCATTATTTTAGTTCAATCTTGAAGGAAATGAAAAAAAAAAAAAATTCTGACTTATTTTAGAAACTAATTTTTTCAAATTTATAAGAAAATTTTTCTGAATCACATATATTATTATATTAATTAATTCATGATATTTAACTTTATCAGGTCCAGAAACCAAAAGATTTTCTTCAGTTATTGATGGACGCAGAGAATGAAGATCCGGACAGTAAAGATGGCAGAAAGAGTAAGTAATGTAAATGAGGAGATCACGATTCGGGGTTTGTTTACTTATTTTGTCAAATGGCCAAATTCACAAGTTGAATACGAAGACCTAATTGATGGCGCATAGATAACTGGAACTCAGAGCCCAGAATGATGTGGACAATTACGAAAACAATAATGTTTATTATAAAATAAAAAATATGATATTTATTAAAATAAAATAAGAAATAATCATTGGTAATATACCATAATAATAATAATAAAAGGAATCTAGAAATATATAAGTACTTATACATATGGATATTCGTCATAACCGAAATCCTTTCAATCAAATTCAAGGAATCACTCACCTAAAGAATTCTAACCTTAAGGAAAATTATTCGCACCTATAAACAATATCTTATCGAGGGAGAGAGAATGCTAAGTTCTTAATATCTCTAATGATCGTATATATTAATAGACAAACGTGAGTGATTGGATAACACTTTTTTCGTCATTAATAATTCAAAAAATAAAAATTGTAATTCCTCTAAAAAGACAATACTCGCATTTGGCGCTGCAAGTTAACAATGGCCGCCATTTAATGATTCTGTACATGTATTCGTAGTTTTTCTGCTGATACAAGGTTGTAAAATTATATCATTAAGATTTCCGCTCATTTATAAGAGCGGGTAACTATGGGTCCAAGAATTACTAGATAAACTTGTCGCGTAGAGAATAGAACACCTCCTTTTACCATAAAGATAACATTTAAGCTCTTCTATCCTTTTCTTCAGACTGGACAAGACTGTCTTAAGTATTTGCTTCGCTCAACCCTCTTAGTTCTCCACCAATCAAATTAAATCTAAAGAAGAGATCCGAATCGATACTCGGTTTTTCATTCATTCGATTAAATATTTTCGTAGTTTACATCAGAAAGATAGGTTTTCAACTTGGGAACATTTAGTTTGTTATGTAGCCCTTTTAGTTCTCCACCAATCAAATTAAATATAAAGAAGAGATCCGAATCGATACTCGGTTTTCATTCATTCGATTAAATGTTTTCGTAGTTTACATCAGAAAGATAGGTTTTCAACTTGGGAACATTTAGTTTGTTATGTAGAACTATTGATCTCAGACACTTGGTTAGTTTAGTTGTCTGACACTATTCCCTCTCAATTCTATTTTTTTATAGAAATGTCAAGTAAAATATAACATTCCATACTCACTTTGATAGAAAAAGATTATTCAACAATTAAATCTAAAAAATCTAATTGTTCCTTGGATTATAAAGTTAATAACATCACTTATATAATAAAATTGAACTTTTTTTTTACATAATATGAACCTTTTTCGATGATGTTGAAAACCACATGAATGGCTCGTCCCTAATTCAAAAATTCCATTTAAAATGTGAAATTTATATATTTTTATACATTTTAAATGGAATTTTTGAATTAGGGACGAGCCATTCATGTGGTTTTCAACATCATCGAAAAATATGTATATTTATATATAATAATTAATAACTTATTGAACAGTGTTTGACTGATAAAATAAATCGTTCAATGGAGAAGAGTTCGTTTTACAATACAGTTCATATTTATTTGTTGAAAAAAAAACTTGCAGCTGATTGACAGCTGTTTGTATGAATTGGGAAATAAGGGTGAAGATGATTGAACAGTGTTTGACTGATATAATAAATCGTTCAATGGAGAAGAGTTCGTTTTACAGTACAGTTCATATTTATTTGTTGAAAAAAAACTTGCAGCTGATTGACAGCTGTTTGTATGAATTGGGAAATAAGGGTGAAGAAGTGAAAATGCAAATCTCAAATTTATAATTTTTATTATATTTATATATCCATTAAACTTAAATATAAATTTACTTTATAGAACTGGATCTAGATGATATTGTGGCTCAATGTGTATTGTTCTTTATTGCTGGATATTTCACAACAGCAGCAACATTATCATTCATAGTTCATCAGCTGGCTGTAAGACCAGAAATACAGGAGAAACTCATTAAAGAAATTGATGAAACAGTAAAAGATAAAGTGCGGTTGCAGTTTTATATTTTCATTATTGCTTAAAACCTTTCAATTGTTAATATTTATAACGTAAATTGTATTTCAGGAAGAAATAGATTTCGATACGGTGGCTGGAATGAAATATTTAGATGCTCTCATACAAGAAACGGTTCGATATTATTCACCCTCTCCGAGGTAGTTTCACTAAGATTCGATATATGTATATATACTGTATATATATATATTCATTTATATTTTAAAAATTTATTTAAATAGGGTAGAACGTCGTTGCACAGAAGATTATAACCTAGAAGATACAGGAATCATCATTCCAAAATATACATTGATCGCCGTGCCCGTTTACGCTCTCAATCACGATCCCCAATACTTTCCCGAACCAGACAGATTCGATCCTGATAGGTAAGTGAAGCTCAGAACTACTGTATATCATAACTGTTATCTAAAAAAACAAATGTACCGATTTTTTCTTTTTAGATTTATGCCAGAAAATAAAGATACAATTCTTCCGTTTACTAATCTTCCATTTGGCATTGGACCAAGAATGTGTTTAGGAATGAGATTCGTCATGATGGAAATAAAAATCGGTTTAGTGAAAGCATTAAAATATATCAGATTTAAACCGGGTATTAATACCAAGGTAAAGTAATTTTATATTAATTTGAATTTTAAATTTAGAGGCAATTAAATTTAGTAAATATATTGTTTTAGGAAGAACCTGAGTTTGCTCCTATGAGAGGTATTCATCGTCCACAAAATGTGTTTCTTAAACTTGTACGTAGAGATTAAGAAATATGCATTGTTTTGTATAAAATAATTAAAGTAATATACTGTATTTTATCGAATAATAAAAATATATTTATCGTATATGTTTTTTTCGATAATAAATAAGCATATATTATTTTGCACATGCCTCTAATTTTAAGTTATAAGTGCGAAGAAATAGTATTTTACGACAGAATATAGCGTAATAATAATACAATAACAAGCACACACTCCAACTCTGTCCCCTAGTGCTTTTACATAACTTTTCGCTGTTTTTTTTTTAAATCCCACGAAAGTCTCTCGAAAATTGCAATATTTGAGAAAATTTGTTATATTTTAAATCTAATACTATTAACGTGTAAATTATACTCAGCAATAATCTATAAAAAACGGCACATATAAATATTACGTATATAAGCTGTTTCTAATGGAATTATGCTTATAGTGGTGATTTTTCCGAATTAAAGGTTGTTTAAAGGTTGATTGTCTCTTATATGGGCTTAACACTGTGAATAAGATTACAATTACAGCATTGTTTAGTAAGATAAAGTTTTCATCTTATTTTATTTTTTCTCTGAATCTCTTTTTCTGCTCAGTTATTTTGTAAACTATAGAATATTCTCATTTTTTTATTTTTAATTAATTTATTTTTTGTATTTAAAATTATTTTAAAGTAGAGCAACGACGCTATTTCTTATCTATGCTCATACTCGATGGCATAGATAAGAAAATTTTTAATGTTAATTTTAAAAATATATTTAAAGATAAATGATTTTTATAATAGGAATTATAAGAATATTTTAAAATAAAATAATTTATTTTGAAGTTTAAATTTTACATTCCCCATAAATTATTCATATTCTTTTCTAGTGACTTTTATGAGGCACGAAAAACATTTATTTTTTACAACTTTTTCGGATTTAAAATAAATTATGTTCTCAATTTTTTCCTGAGAAATTTTTCGGAGAAATCTTTAAAAGTTGAGAATGCCCATATTTTAAAGATTTTTCCGGTTATATCCGATTTTGTTTTGGTTGCGAGATACATTTGCTGATGGCATTGAATACGAATACTGTGTTTTAATTATGGTAATCCGTTATTTTTATTTACATTAGGTTATTTTGTGTTAAGCCGCCATATCTTTACAAGGATATACATTATCTGGCATAGGATATTTTTATAGCAGCCACAGGTTGGCAAACACTCATAATGGGGTCGACCAGAAGGTTGAAGGATGGAATCTAACGGGTCGGACTTGGCTCTCTCCTGATAAACTGGAGATATGGAGTCGGATTTGAACCCGGTCTTCCAAGGTGGTAAGCAAATGCGATTTTTTTATTTGGTTTAATTATTTTATACGTTCTCTGTAAAATTTAAAGTCATTTTTATTTCGTTTAATATATAGCATAATAAACAACCATTCGAAAATATAAAAGAATAAATGTAATCATAAAAAAACTTAATATTAAGTCTACGATAGGGCTATAATTTTAATGAAATATTTTATGTTCTAAATATTTCATTAATTTATTTTGGATAATTTATGCAAAATATCACCCAATAAATCAAGTATAACTATTTATTTATTTATAATTGAAATACATTACGAACAGATATGGTTTACTATTTACCTGTCACTAGAATTCTGAGAAAAACTGAATTATTGAATATATTTTTTATGATTTACGGAATGTATTATAATCACGAACTTCATGCTGAATTTATATTTAAATATGAACAGATATGGTTTACTATTTACGTGTCACTAGAATTCTGAGAAAAACTGAATTATTGAATATATTTTTATGATTTACGGAATGTATTATAATCACGAACTTCATGCTGAATTTATATTTAAAAATATATTTATAATTTTCTTATATAATTCTGTTCTTAGAAGATTTATAACTAGGAATTTCGGTTATTGGAAACGTCTTGGCATTGCTGAAGTTCCACTCTTTATCTTTCACTAGATCTTTTAGATTTGATCTAAGTTCTGTATTGACTTTTATCTGTTTACATAAAAATGAATAAAGTATGCATAGTAGTATTTATTTTATTTCTGGACTAATTTCAGCATCAAGGAAAAGTCGAACAACAATGTTATGAAAAGTATGGGAAGATATTCTGGTAAGAAGATTATTTCGATTTTATAAACAAATTTTCGCATTTTTAAAGTTCGAATTTTTAATCTATAATACATAACATTACGAATGATAGAATGTAAAAAAACAAAAACAAATTTTTATAAATATATAGTTTTATTTAGAATTTAGTATTTTCAAATTGCTGTAATTATTTTATTAATTTGATTTGAAGACTAAATCTAGTCCATGTTCAGTAAATCAGTCGATTAACAGCGGTTTAATACACTGTATATTAAGCTGTCACTGTTAGCCAGTTGATTTACTAAACATAACCCTATATTTATGTCTTTTGATAGTTTTCTTCATTTAACTGTTAGATTAAAATTACCTAATCTAGAATCACAGCAAGTTAATTTTCGGTCATAAAGATTCTTTCTAATAAAAGATAATCGGTGACTACCACACTTGGTTATAAATTATAGACGTTCATTATTTTTATTTGTGTATTCAATATATAACTTTTATGTATTTTTTACATTAATCTTTTCTTATTCGTTCTTTGTATGTTTACAATAATTATAACATTGTATTCAATATATAATGTATAATGTATTTTTTACATTAATCTTTTCTTATTCGTTCTTTGTATGTTTACAATAATTATAATAAATTTACGTCTTTAGAACTTTAGCGCGTGTTCACAGTTTAAAAATGTTCGTTTTATAGTATAATTCGTTGAAGATGGTTAGTGTAATTAACCGAAAATACTACGAATAAATTGTTTTCAACTTAAAACCAACTGCGTAAAGTGCTTTGTTCTGTAATTTATAAGTATACAGGTTAAACGCAGTATAAAAAAAAAAGTGATTACAACACTTGGAATATTAAGAAAAACAATATTAACTCTATAACACTTGTAATTATAAAAGAAAAGTGATTACAACACTTGGAATATTAAGAAAAACAATATTAACTCTATAACACTTGTAATAGTTTTAGTTTTTACGAAAACTAATTTCTAAATCGAGATGTGTCGGCCGGATGGCCACCTGGTAAAGCTGTGGCGTACCACTCTGGAGGATCCGGGTTCAAATCCAGGTCCCATATCTCAAGTTTTTCAGGAAAAGTCCGGGCCCGGCCCATTGAATCCCATCCTTCAACCATCCGGTTGACTCAACTCCATCATGGCTATTGGCCAGCCTGTGATGGGTTCTATGAATGGCCGCCGTCAGATATAGAATATTCTTCATGCGATATGCGGCTTAACCAAACTAACTTAACCTAATCTAAATCGAAATGTGGGATTTGTAATTATTAGATATTCCACATCTGTGATGAGATCGCGTATAAGAGAGAATGTTGAGGTTAAAAAGGCTAGCCACTATCCGTCCTGGATAAATATAAAGGTGAAAGAACTTGGAATTGAACACTAACAAATTTACCAATTTGGCAATCCGCCCGACATTATCTTATATTTTATATATGCAATATTACTTTAACTAGAATTTGAGGTTATTTATCAAATTTATTTTGTTTATTTTATTTTTTTCATTTCCAAATATTCCCATTTGCTTTTTATATACTAGAGATATCTAGAGCGGAAATTTTTCGCACATTTATTTATTTATTTTTACCTGTTTACTTATTAGCTAAAGCGTTGTAACCCATCAAAAAATTTATTAATTTTTATAAATGCGTTATTATATATAATAAAACTCGTAGTCAACATAATTATAGGTATTTTGGAGCCTACACAATAGAATTATTGCCAAATGTTCTCTTGGCGTTAAACTTGATTCAAGATAATTTCCAAACAATCCATTTGTAAACGAAGTTAAAAATGCTATTAATGTTATTCCTTGTAGATTTTTGTTGGCTATTAAGTATATCAAATAGTGATTGTTTTCACGTATAAGTTATTAATTAGATTAATAGTGGTCTACATGAGAAAAGTTCTTTGTTATTCAAACGAAGAACTTTTCCCGTTTAGCAAAAGCCACTTGTCTGCGGCTTTTCAATCTTAGAACATCTTTATCATCCGAAAAGTTACAATACAGATAATAAATAATAACATTCTCATTTAAGGTAACCCTCTATTTATGCCGGGGTTAGACTTTGCCATATTAGTTCGTAATTTGAGGTAAAATTACTATAGATCGCAATGAGATACGTTCCAAACCTGAAAAAAGTTCCATAAAATTGCAAATTATATTTATTTTCGACAAAATATGCACAGAAATGAGGATGGTTATTGTCGAAAAATACAGTATAGCTATATATTATAATTAAATATTTTACAAACGAAAAAGTTCATACAACAGTAAATTCTCAAAAAAACTCCTTGGTTAAAACTCTTTCGTGACAAGATGCACAATCTTTAGACAATGTTAGAATTTTTTCAAAATTTTAAACTTTTGTAAATAGAACGCTGTGAATATTCCACATTCTGTTAAATCGTTCTTATGTTAGTGGTTGTAATTTAGCGCTGATGATGATTGCATAGCAATTGAAAGTACTACGCGAATAAAGTTTTTATTGATTGATCTACTGCTGTTGGTGCTTAGATTTCAACTATATTAACTTGATAAGCAGTTATACGTTTGAAAATAATACTGTTTCCACCACAGAAAACTTAACAGTAATAAGAGAAATCATAACAGAAACATCAACAAAAATTGATAAAAGAAGAACTGTTCTTATCTTCAATATAACTGCAATAATTCTACTGATAATCGTTGGCTTGACATATTTTTCCCATCAAAATATATAAAAATAGAAAATTTGCTTACAGACAGCTCGAAATGTATCGATCCCAATCAATTTGCATAAATTTGGAGCATCACGAAGAGAGTGAAAGCGAAGAAACTATTGCTTGAAATATTTTTCCCATCAAAATATATAAAAATAGAAAATTTGCTTACAGACAGCTCGAAATGTATCGATCCCAATCAATTTGCATAAATTTGGAGCATCACGAAGAGAGTGAAAGCGAAGAAACTATATATTTAAAGAAGAGCTTGATGAAACCCTTCAATAATGCAGAAAGGAACATTGCTCATAGAGGTAATAATATTAATTGCAATTATGATATTGACCAGATCCCTTTGTTAAAACCAGATCATTCGTCTTTCAATTCGATTTTTTTAATAATATTGGAGATATGGACATAAGGAAATTATGATATTGACCAGATCCCTATGTTATCACCAGATCATTCGTCTTTCAATTCGATTTTTTTAATAATATTGGAGATATGGACATAAGGAAGATGATTTGGATCATTTCCTATCTTTTTTTGTTGACGATTATTCGGATAGCAATATGTTATCCTGTAAAATTAAATAGGACAATACTGAATAAACAGATTTCGTTTACACCAAAGTTTCTATTGAACGGAAGTAGACGAAATATTCAAGATAATCAAAATATCACAAAGATTGACAAGCGAGAAGGCATTTTAAAAGGTTTACTCCAACCAAGTAAATTTTCCGGAAAGAAATTCGACAAATTATATATAAAGAACTGGAATGAAGAAGATATTGATAAACTGGTAGCAGACAAGAGACAGAATTGAAAAGAAGATAAATTATCGAATTCGAATGTAAAAGAACGAAATAATAGGAAAATTACACTGTCATTTGATATAAAAGTTATCGATGATGGATTATTCGATTATCAACTGTTTAACGGCGGAAATGAAAATAAAGATTACACTGACATTTGATAGAAAAGTTATCGATGATGGATTATTCGATTATCAACTGTTTAACGGCGGAAATGAAAATAATGTAAATGTTTTGGTGGAGGGAGATGAGAACTTAAATCAAGAATCGAACTGGAAGGTAACAACAGTATTAAAAGATACCTCCATACGTTATTCAACAGAAAGTAATAATGTATCCACCGAAGAAAACATAGCAAGAATAACAGAAAATATAACAGAAATAATAGAAACATCCAGAAAATAATGTATCCACCAAAGAAAACATAGCAAGAATAACAGAAAATATAACAGAAATAATAGAAACATCCAGAAAAGTTGATAAGAACTGTTCTAATCTTGAATATAACATTACTGATTTTTCTGATAATCTTTGTCATCGTATTTTCTTCTGCTAAATCGTGTAAATATAAAAAATATGCTTATAGGCCACTTAAACTGGATTCATCCCAATCCACTTACATCCATATGGAAATTGACCAAGACAGTGTAAGCGAAGAAACTATATTTTCACTAAAGGAGGACATCAAGAAATTCAGCAAAAGTACAAAAGGGAGATTTGTTTTCAGCACTACTAATACTAATTCCAATTATGCTATTGACAGAAAAAGGAAGCCCTTGTTTAGACCGTATCTTTCACTTATTATGGAACATAGCGAGACTGACGAATCTGATATTTTAAATCATGACAGAAATACAGGAAAATAATTCTGATGAGAGACAATTTGACATTTTAGAAGAAAGTTATCAGAAAATACTAAAATTTGACGAAAAAAATTCCAGATGTAGAGTAGAATTAGAGAGACTAATAACAGATGTTACTACTCGTAAACGATATTATATGAACTGACCTATTTTCTTAAAGTTGTCGATTGATGACAAACGAATAGAAGATTGAACAAAATAATTATGGACATTGCATATTTTTTATTTCAATTGTTTATGAATAAAGATATTTAATTTATCTTGACTTTTGTTTTGTTCATTAATTTATTAAAAATCACTCTTTCTTGATGATTTATGTTATGTTTACGATTAGTAGATAAACGAGAAAATCTAATCTATATGAGGAGATAAATGAAATCCGATTTATATTAAAGCAGCTCCTTTTTAAGGACATATATATATATTGTATATATTTTCTATATAGCAAAACATATTACCGTAGTTTTAATAGTCGAGAAAGTAATATTTTAATCGTAATTATTAAAGATTGGGCAGAAACGAATCCTGATCTCTTCCGTGTGGAAAACTGTAGATTTTAAGGATAATCATTGCAATCCAAAAATTCTGTTATTATTTTAGTTCCAGTAAAATATTGTCTACTAAAAATATTTTATAATCCATAGTAATAAATGCCTTCCAGTCTTTCTGTGTTAGCCATAAGTTTCGATAAATGAAGTGTCTCCTTGAAAATTCCAGAATGTATATGTTTTCATTTTAATTAATTACAGATACGGATAACACTCAATTTTCGAAGCTTCAAATTGCGTAGTTTCCAAATTTCGAAATTTGTACCTTTATAGATTTTCTACAGTTACACTTGTTTACATGAGTTTCTATGAGTTTCTAGAAGCTTCTGTTAATAGAATAAAAGGGACACCTGAGTGTGTCTTTCTCTGCCAATGAGAAGTGGGTGAAAACTTTCAGAAACTGATGTGCGACACATAAAAAAAGGTTTAATATCCATCGGTAAAAGAGTTGACAACAGGATAGCTAATGAAATTAAACTTATTTACATTATTCTACATAATCGTTAGATAACGGAGTGAAGAAGCATAATTATGAGCTTAAAGCGTCCTTAAGATCTGCACAAAAAAGCAGCAAAACCTTGTTTAAAACTCTAACGATTG
This sequence comes from Olivierus martensii, assembly GCA_000484575.1. Classification (NCBI taxonomy): domain Eukaryota; kingdom Metazoa; phylum Arthropoda; class Arachnida; order Scorpiones; family Buthidae; genus Olivierus; species Olivierus martensii. The sequence goes on from AYEL01084214.1 coordinate 26,281, forward strand.
ATGAAAAAATAAAAGTGATTCGTATTATAAAGGCTGGAGATCGTTGGAAGGAGGTTTGTAGAGCTTTAAACCTTGCACTTCGAAGATAAGAAAGGTAATAAACAATGTTGGAGAAATTAAGCGTTCTTCTTTTGGCACATCTCCTGTTTCGGCATCTAAAATATCTCTTAAACAAGGACTGCATGTTTGAAAAAGATGGAAAAACTTTTATTGCTGTATATTAATGATTTAATACAAAAACTACTTCGTTTGACACAGGTGGTTATAATGGAAAAAGTTAAGGTTCTGTTTGTCCAAATTAAAAGGAAAATGATAGCAACGAAACATTTGTCGTTAGTAACGGATGGTTTTTTAGATTTAAGTTTTCTCCAAAATCAGTGTTAAAGTTTCTGCTGGGGAAGCTGTAATTGCCGTTATTGCAGCAACAGACTCGTATTTGGCCGAATTTCTACGAATTATATAAATGAAAGTTCAAACACTCCTGATGTAGTTTTAATGTGGACGAAACCAGACTATATGGAAAGAAGATGATATCCCAATTTTACATTGCCCAGTAAAGAAAGCGAATGCCCTGGTTTTAAGGTTGCAAAGGATCATTTGACTTTGCTTCTGGGATGCAATGCGTCAGAATCTTTTAAACCGAAGCCAATATTAATGTACCATTCGGGCTAGTGTTGAACATCGATAGGAAAATATCGATTGCTTAATATCGATAAAAACCATCGACATTGATGTAAGAAAATATTTATGTTAGAAAACATCATTTTCTGTGCATTACCATTAACAATTGCATTGAGATATTTCTCAATATTTTATGAATTGCTTCATCTATTTCTCAATGTTTTATGAACTGCTTTAATTTATTAGCTAGATACTGGCTGGTATGCCGTTCTTCCAATATAAAAACATCTAATGCTATATTGCATAGTTTATTTTCCATATGTATAATGCGGATAGTCAAGCTAATATAACTCCTATCCTGATGTCGGTCCATATACAACTTGTTTATGAGGAAAATATCTATTTGAGCTGCTATTTGACTATGGATATCAGATTACTATATTAATCGGAAATTAGGGTTTAATCGTTGATTCGAAAAGGAATTTTTCATAAAGGTGCTATAGTCTTTACGAAATGTTGAAAACGTTTGTGATCCACAATTCTCAATGGATAATTGTCTTTACATACCATAAATATAAGAGTTTGATTTACTTTATTTTCTGCTGATCCACCTGATTTGAACTCCTTAATGCTCTTAAACGCCTCAGAAATTTTTCTTTGTTTTGCTGGAAGAGGTTGTGATGATGATGCTTCAGTGTCTTGATAATATTTTTTCATTCTTCTATTCTTTCTGAAGTTCAAGAAGTTATGGTTATTTGCTTTTAAGATGACACCTTAAATTCGTGGTATTATCACTTGTTTTCAGTTCTTTTCAACAATATATGCAAGTTACGAAATTACTTTTATTTTTAGCAAAATATTGCCACAGAAAGCTTTTCGGAGTCTTACTTACAGAAATATAAAGATATAAATATTTTGAAATAAAAAAGAAACCGAAAGCGTTTCGAATATTCGAATATTAGATAAATTAAATATTCGAATATAAAGCGTTTCAAATATTCGAATATTCGATATATCGAATATTCGAATCATTCCGATTGATATTAAAACATTTCCTTGTTAACGATTTACAGTGAAAACTAACTTCACGACCACCTGTATAAGAAAACTACCTGACGTGACGACCACAATTTTATGGGAACCAAATTTTTTCCCATAGAAATAATACTATTTGACTCTGCATAAAACGATCTCCTAAAGCTAAGACCATCACTTTAATAGACCAAACATAAAGTGAAACTGTCTATGACGACCATAATTTTTTAATATCACTGCTAAGACCATCACTTTAATAGACCAAACATAAAGTGAAACTGTCTTTGACGACCATAATTTTTTAATATCACGACTAATTGACAATCTTTATTGCTTCTATCAGCAGGGCCGGCTCTATGATTGCTGGCGCCCTGGGCAAGCTGAACTTCGGCGCCCTCTTTAAGTATAATTAAAAATTTTCACAAGAAAAAAAAACTTAAAATACAGATAGGCCTCGATTAGCGCGACTTCGAATAGCGCGAATTCGATTAGTGCGAAGTATATAGAACTAGTAAAGTATAGCTGATGAGGACTTAATAAAGTCGAAAGCGCTTCTAAAGTTATGTGTATATTTTTTCCACTTTAAATCAGTGCTAAATTGAACAGTATTTTAAAAACTTCATTTTTGGAACAAACAAATAAAAATAAATTCAAATTGATGTCAAGAAAAACTTAATCAGCAGAAAGGTTATAAATACAGTACAAATAGTAATGTACCCAGAAACTTTCTGCTGTAGCTGTTTTAAAGACAAAATAATGATCTCGTTTAGTGATTGAAAAAGAATTGCGAGTAGTGATATCTTCCATGGAGACCAATTTCACCCAATTTGAGAGAATTTGTGCTGTAAAACCAGCCCACCCATTGCATTAAATATTATGTTGCATTAAACATATGTTCTATTTTTCGTTTTTTTTTGTAAGATTTGTTTAATTGTATTAAAAATTATCACACTATAATAAATATATATATATTTATGTATAAGAACTTTATTTATATAGAATATGGTATACTGTTTTGAAGTATTAAACTGTAAGTAGAAAGTATTTATAAAATTAGACTGTTATGGAATGAAGGGAGGGCGTACCAAGTTTTAAGATGTTATGAGAATGAGGGGGTGTACCAAATTTTTATGAAAAAAGGGGGTGCAGACAAAGTTTGGAAACTACTGCTCTATTCTATTAGTGAATTGTAAAAAATGCTATCTTTGTAGTTTATATTTCTGTATTTTATTATGCTGAAAGATTACTATATTATAACCAAAAATATTTTATGGAATATATCCTAATTTATATTGCTAAATCCACTAAGTATATTATTATAAAGACTTTTTAGATTATAAACAGTGACTATTTTGAAAATTAGAAAGGAATATAATTTATCACCATTTAATATTCACAATATACATGGATTTTATCATGAAAGATTCTTTCTTATCTAGCGAACTTAATATTGGCTGAGCTTCGATAATCAATTTATTATGTAGAGATGATTTGATACAAATATCAAATTCAAGAAATCAGATACAAAATAATATTACTGAAATTAATAAAAATTATAATTCATATGCTATGCATGGCTATTAACAAGAAAAAGAATACTCTTGTAATCAAAACAGGCAAAGAATATTAGAACAATTTTCCTCTTTTACATTTTTGTTGTATTCTTAGTCAGGATGTAAAATGACATGTTTTACTTCCTGATTAAATGACATAAAACTATTAGCATCATAAAATAAAAGTGACAAATGCTTCTTGATATGTTTTCATAAAAAAAAAAACTGAAAAAATTGAAAAATGAGATTTAAAATTTTCATGAATTTTTTCTTCACTTCTTTCTATTTATTTCTTAAAATAAAGTGATATAATATAGATCTCTACTTAAATACTTTATTTAAACAGTAAACAACATCTATCAGTTTAAAATCAAATTACTGTATAGTATTAGCATTTAGTCATGCAAAAAAATAAAATTTTAAAATTCTTAAAAATTAGCATGCAATCCCAGTTATTTCTTTTAATTAACAAATATTTTCTCATATTCATGCTTGCTATCAATGCATTCCAGGAATTGAAAAACAAACCTGGTGATGTGGATTGACTTGAACGAACCTTCCATAAGCAAACTTTAGAAAAAATGGAAAGTTTTCAAAACAGTAAAGTATTCAAGAAAATAAGTAAATAATTTATCATCAATTTGGAAAATGTTTTTAATTTAGTCTGCTGTTTTTATTTTTATATGAAAAATTTTTCAATTAAATATTGTTTCAAATATATTAGAAATTGAAATTAAAAAAGTATCAATGCAAATATCTATTAATTTCTCAGAATAAATTTTTGCCATGACCTGGAGCCAAACCAGGAAATTTGGGCTGATATCTGGCATTTTAACCAGTTAGACTTGTCACAACCATCAGCAGATTTCCATTTCAAGAGATTTACACATCGATTAATTTAGACAATTTAACAGACCAGGTTAACATTAGCATTTCTAGATCTTGGATATATTTTAGAGTTGCTGTCTGTAATCCAACATATATTTAAAAAATATGGAAGGTAGCTTTCATATTTTGGAAATATATGCAATGCTCATCATAACTCAATAAATATAAATAAAAATAAACAAACAATGATACTAAATAAATGAGTTTTTAATGGTGTAAAAAAGTGGTTGCCAAAGTGGTCGGTACCAATCCCCCTATGATCTGTACCAACTCTCAAAGGGTCGATGAGAATTAAAAATAAATTTTAGTTCAGTATAAAAATGTTCTGCTGCTTGATTAATTGTAAATGCTTTTTTAAAATATAGTTTATTATATAATACTGTAATTATTACTATTCAAAAATCTTTCATAAAATAGATTTAAAAAGAATTTAATATTAAAACTTTCACTGGGACCAGATTTTTATATCATCATCAAAAAGATCATTGAGATAAAAAGTTTGGCAACCACTGATGTAAAATAACAAAATTACATAAACCCTATTTTTGATCTCAAATCATAAAGATCATCAATAGATGATATCTATGATTTGGGATCAAATGAATCTGTTTTATGCAATTTAGTTAATATTTTACATCATAAAAAATTCATTTATTTAGTATCATTGTTTATTTATTTGTATTTATTTTTTTCTAAAACCATAACTTATTTATACCAGTTGGTAGTCAAACTCTCGATAATATATGTTTGAGATCAATCTGTTGCTTGAGATTCAGTTGTGACCTGATTTAATTATATCAAAGATAAAATTTTCATTTTTTTTCAACAAATCTTTCACTGAAATCATTAATTCAAATTTTTTACTTAAATTATTTCACTTTTTTAATCTACAGCATGTTTCTGGTGATAGAACTATTAAATAAAAAAAAAAATATGACCTAAATTTGAGTTTGATAAATAGTTTATAGTTTATGATAGTTGATATAAAGGTTATATACTTTTTTTATATTTTTCATTTATTATATTTTTCAATTATCTTAAAGTGCTGCTGAATTTTTATAAGTATTATACAAGCTCTTCAAGCAGGGAAAAACTCATCATCTTCAAACTAAACTCATTTATCAAGGCACTTTCAGCTCTATCGAGTCCTCATCAGTATAATGATATAAGCTATTAACTTAGAATAAACATCAAATTGCAGTTATTTGTTCAAATATACATTCTAAACAATCAAACATTCTAAAAAATTTTTTTAAATTCAAAAATTTCCTTCTGTGTTCACTATTCTCTGTACGTCATTCTTCTTTAATATATTTGTGCTACATATTCTATAAATAAATTCATAATAATAATAACTCATATGCCGGTGGTGTTATCAATCTCCCTACTTTGAAGGGCTCTTAACACTTCCTTAACACTTGTGCTGTCTTCCTTTTGTTCTCGCAGTACTCCCACGCTAAGTTAATCTTCTCAGGTTCATTGTAATTGATAACATTTTTCGTGAACAATTTTTTATTACTAAAAAATGAGTTGGCCTGATTATTAAAAATAAAAGTTGAATGTGGCCAATAAGTCTGAAAAGGTTGCCAACCCCTGATCTATGATATTCCTAATATAATCGTATTGATTTCATTATTAAAAATTTTTGGATTTATTATGACTTCATATTTTATTTAGGTTTAAATTATATATTGGATACTGCACAAAAAGGATAAAGAAGTCATTTGTACTATATTTGTGCTTATAGCACTACCTTTGCAATAGTATTCACTATATACATTCTTAATAAATATATCATTCTTAATTCTAATATTAAAAACATGCAGATATCTGTGAATTTTCTTATGTAAATTTATAAAAATATATTAATTTAATTTGACACATCACAAATAAGACTGTAGAGCAATCTTTATGAATAAACATGACAGCCACTATCAGTTAAGCTATTTTATTAAATGCAATTGTAGCAGTTCCTTTATGATCATGTGATTTATGTAATGTCTGATAATTCTAATCAATTAGTAAATTCAGAATGATTGTTTTGCAGCTGATTTTCGACATCAGATTTGCACTTCCAACAATCATGCACACTGGTTGACTTTGCATTCATTATTTATAGCAAAATTTTCTTTGAACATTTTTATTTTGATTTACTATTATTTAATTTCTTTTAATATTTTTGTTGAGATATAAAAATGACAAAAAAATTTATTGCAACATAAAAAAATTTGAAAATAAAATATAGTATAACTGCATTAGAAAAGAAATTAATCCAAACTAATAAATAATTTATATAATAATTTGTTTATTCTCATTAGTATCACATATTAGATTGAAATATCTCAAAGCCTATGGAATGAAACTTTGTAAATCTGTTTGATTTACATTTCTACAAGTTGTCTTAAATTCTAAATGCTATTAAATATATTTTAAAAATAATCGTTCTAAGAAAATATACATAATTTTAAATCTTTCTAGTGGATGATGATGATGTTATGTTATTACTTTAACTCTCAGATGATAATTATGAATGATTTAATACTTAAAAAGGACATAATATTTAAAATAATACAAAAATCAATAAATTTATAAATACCTAACATTTTACATACAGGATCTTCATAAAAGAATGGTGGGGTTTCATAAATGAATAAAATAGTTATTTATCATTTTACACATGTGTATCTTGCAACATAAGGAAGAGCAGCTGTTAAATTTCAGGTGTGTCACTGACAGTTCAATTATGTTCACTGCAGGGCCAGAGTTTCCAAAATAGCAAGTCAGCAGGAGAAGGCATTCTGTGTGTTCTGGTTTGTGTGTCCAAATCTTACAGTATAGTAGAATTTTTGTGCCCAGTTTCAAAAGGACACATCACATAAGAATAACATTCACAGATGGTATAAACAGTATATGAGAAATAGATACCTGTGTAAAAGCAAGAATCTGAGTCAGCCACATGTCTGATGACAAGAGTGATAGCGTATGCAAAGTGTTTCAGCAAAGTCCCCACAAATCAGTGGCTAAAGGAAGCCAGAAATTGAACATGCTGAAAAAATAGTGAAGAAGGTGTTGCATAAGTGGCTATCTATTAAACTGTACAAATTATAGTTATAACAGGCCCTTACATTAGCAGACAAGGTGAAAAGAAATGCTTTTGTGTGGAAATGCTGTCAATGATGGAAGAAAATGTTTCATAGAACAGCTGAAATGATGAAACCACATTTCAGTGATAAAACCACATTTCATATAAGCAGTGGCAAGCTGAATAGTCACAATGCCTATATCTGGGAAACTGGACCACCACATGCAATGATACAATGTGCACATTTATTAATGAACATTCGTTGTTGTTATACCAATTAAATTCCCTTGTATTTAAACCAATGATTCTATAAGTGTGGTTTGCTTCAAAGTTGATTGAAGAGAGAGACCTTTATTTTTAAATGTAGGTAGGGGATTACTGTATTTTATGTTATTTTATTTTTTAATTTGTCAGATGTTTAAATTATATTATTTATTAATTCTCTGCATGCTTTTGAATTTGAAATATATTCTTAGAAATTTCATTTTATTCAGCAAAGACTCTGGACTTAGATTTCATGGTAAAATAAGCATAGTTAGACTAATAATTTAGTCAACAGACACATAATTTTGTTTTTTTCTAACCTGAAAACTGGTTATTTACTACTTTATTACAACAAAAAATTGAAAAAGTAAAAACTCTGGAATATTATGTAAAAATCTGTGCTCAAGGATATAGATTATGAAAATATTTTTACTTTAAACAAACTAACCTTTTCTGTTCCAGAAAGATGCTTTTGTACCATGTGTAATTCGACAGTATCCATCAATTAAATCTGCCATACTCTCAGCCACAGATAAAGAAGGACAAGATATACTCAACATCTATATAAAAAAATTAATAAAATAATTTATATTGTTCCATATTTATGCTGAAATGATAAAAAAAATAATAATTTTATTTAAAAAACTTACTTCTATTGCTCCAGCAATTTTCAATTGTAAGATAGCTTTACAACCAGAATCATTATCAGTTTTCAATGTTTGAATATTTTGCACTTGTTTAAAACTAGCCATATGTGTTGGCTGTAAATATTAAAAAGAACAATTTAAAATAATAACAAAACATAGATTATTGATAGTAGTAATAATTAATAATTTAGAATAATTGCAATAGAATATAAAATTTTCTATGAATATTTTAATTATTTAAATTGTTTTATCTGAAATTATATTTATTGTTAATAAATTTTTAATTTTCTAATTGAAAATTTGTTGAAATGAAAAAGATTCATTCTTTTACTGCTGAATACCTCTATAAAAATTTAATTTAACAAAACGATATAAGAATATATATATGAACTTTTTTGAATATAATTAAAAAATTATATTACATAAAGCCGATTGTTTAAACGGATTCTAGACCTCGGCTGCGGTCTGAACCACGGTTTTAAAAAATTTGTACTGCATAAACGAAGCATCTTTACAGACACGGTTCAGACGAGGTCTAGAAAACTGGTTTCTAAAGTCTATTTCTAGACCAGCCACTAGCCAGGTTTAGAATCTAGACCACATCTTCTTGCACATGCGTTAAATTTTCATAGTTTTTAGAATTCTTCATATTTAATTTGTATTATTACTGAGTGAAATATCATTTATAGAATATATTAAATGTTTTAAGTGTAATTTAAAAAATTCTTCATTTCTTCACTTCGTACTTCTGCATATTACTGATGTCATCGATAGAACCTGAGATACTGATTGGCTGAAAATTTTCAAATGTCGGGGGCATGTAGGAACTGTAGTAACAGCCAAGTTTTAGCCGTAGATCGGTATAGTCGAGGTCTTTGCAATGCTTTTAAAACCGCAATTTATCTGAACACCATCTAGATCCGGTTTTTGCTGTACACCATGGACGATAGAAACTCCGTTTAAACAATCGGCCCATACAGTCAGAAATGCATTATATGGAAAACCAATTTTGCATATCATACAATCCTGAAAATGTATACTAAAGTCAAACCATAGACTTGCTAGTCATAAGAGGGGATTCCATTTTCAGGGAATTAAAAAAAATTATGAAATCCCTAATTATCATGTAAATATTTAGTTTTTCTGGTTTTATATACTATATAAGGCATATAAGGTCATTTAACATATAGATATTATGAAATCCCTAATTATCATGTAAACATTTAGTTTTTCTGGTTTTATATACTATATAAGGCATATAAGGTCATTTAACATATAGATGCTCAAAGGGATTGCAGATTTTTTGTAAGAAACACCATGGACTGCTGCTTTACAATGTTTTCTAATGATTTTATCATTTCACATAAATCAGTTTGATTATTTTGTAATTAATGAAAAAAATATTTTAAATCAAAATCAAGAGGATTTATATAAAGAAAGAAAAATAACTGTCATACTATATTTCATTAATTTGTAATTAATTTTTAAAAAGTGATAATCAGCATTTATCTAATGTGATGACAACAAATTGAAAAATTTTGTAATATTTAAAAATTCTCAAAGTTTTAATTATAATTGTAAGTAATCAATTTTTACTTGGAATGTGAAAAATCCTATATAATAAACAAATTAATATTTTAATAAATGAAGATTAATATATTAACACAATATTGTTTACTATTCATTATATTAAAATTATAAAAAATTTAATTTTTGATTCTAAGGACAAAACTTGCATTAAACTATAACAAAGACATCAGGGCCCAAGTACAGATATACCAATGTGAAAATTGTGTGAGAAATTTAATTAACATAGTTTTAAACAGATCCATATGGCATGAAGGTTTGGGCTGCATGTATAATTTCCAACCTTTGTAAGTCATGTGGAACTGGGCATCAATTTGCTAAATATTCTATACATATAAACAAACAATCATCAGCATCTATTCTTGTTGTATGTAAAAAAATCCACTTATCTGCCTTGCACTGTTTTTGTAAATGATGTCAAGTATGGAAAAATTTTTGAAAGAAAGAAAAATAATGAAAGTGTAAGAAAAGTGCTATTTATATTTTTGTGAAGAAAATATTATTTTATTATACATGTTTCGAAATAAATATTTAAATATAATAAATATATTTTACAAAAGACTAAATAAAATTTGCTATAAAAAAATCCATTGAGGATAGACTTTTCAATGGATTTTTTGTATGCTTCTTCAATAGATGGCCAGCAGCAGGAAATATGGTTTCCTGTTGCTAGCAATCAATTGTACATTAATCACAACACTGTGCAAGTTACTGTGACAGTTTATGAATGGCTGAAAATAACCTATGATTTTGCTCTGCTTTGCAGAAGTTATATATACAACATATGTTTTTATACCATATGTTATCTTCCAAAAGGAAGCATTTTTGGAATCATGTTTATATGGACTTTTGATGAGTAACATCTGCAATTTAAATTTGACAGATCTTTTTGAAACAACTTGTATAATTTATATTGATTAATTTCCTAAATTTATAAATCTATTTACTTACATTATACTTCATTATTAAATCCTAAAACTGCTAAAAAACCCTTGCTTATATAGATCTGTAATTGTAGATAATGGTAGATTACTGTCTTACTAATACGCATGTCTTTTTTGTTTTGACAGGTCCTATTTAATTGGAGTTAGAAGCATGATAGCAGAAGGTATCATGTTGGATAAAACTGAATATTGAGTCATGATACAGTTCCTTTATCTTCAAGGAAAAAATTGCACAAACAGTCTACAAAGAGATGTCAACTGTGTATGGTGAGGAATGCACATCAAATAGGATAAAGAAAAGTGCTGAATTTCTTGCCAAAATTTCTGAATTTTAAAGATTTTCTTATATGAAACATACTGGATTCTGAAAGGTTTGATTTTAGATTTTAGAGAGTTTATGATATTGAGCAAAATTTTCAAATACATTCTAACAAATTGTCTACTCATTTGTTGTTAATTTTAAGTAAAACTATTCAAATAATTAAAATATATTATTGTTTTCATATTTCGGCATTGATCTGTGCTGAATGTATTAAGATAAAGTTGATGTTTTGAGGATAAATTTACAATTCTGAAAACAATTGGAAAAATAACATAAGTATAATAAATTCATATAATTTTATTATATGAATATGAATTCATATAATTTTATTATATGAATTTGCCTTATGATTTTTGAGGAATGAATGAAGCTTCTATATTAGGAGATTAATGCATTTCATGATTACACATATTGCATACTTTACTTCTAATATTGTTAAATGAATACTGCATTTGTATTCTATATACTTTTTCTTTTTATTCTATTCCACTTCTTCACATGGAGATTGATTTATCAAGATTTCACTTAAAATTTATTTTTAATTTTAGTACAGTCCTTAAGAATTCTTTTCATTTACCTGAGCAGCTCTGTCAGTTAAATAACTGATGCCCATTTCTGGCCCAATAACTAATTCAACAGGAACGCTCCAACCAGTCTGAAAAAAAAATTCAAACAGATATTTAAATTTCTAATATAATTAAACAATTTCTTTTATATTTTTCAGTAATAATTATTTATTACCTATATGAGGAAAAAATAATAATAAATTAACACTGAAAAAATATATTATTTTAAACAAAAATAATATATGGTCTGAGGTGAGTGTTGGAATGCCCATCTGATCAATATCCAATAAGAAGGAAAGTTGCATATAATATTAAAGAATAAATGATGATTATGCTGATCTTCAATGCTTTCTTTATAAAAATTATAGTATGTTCAGCCTAACCTTGTGCACGACCTTGGAGGCAATCCGCACAAAGTAGTTCCAGAAGTGGTTACTGTTTTCTATGATAATACAGTTAATAATTTAGTTATATTACTTTCATTAAAACAAGTCAAAATATTAAGGGTTTTTAGTAGCAAATTATTAATCTTATTTTCAAAAAATAAATATCGTTGGTTAGGAATACTTGTTATTGGCTGAAATATAAGCAGCGCCTTTCTTCCTCGTCCGAAAGTAGGGCAGTTATGGCTTCTCCTACGACTAGTGCAGAAGGAGGTTTGTTTTCTTTGAATGGAAAATGTATACAAAGCACAGCTCAATTGATGATACGAAATTGTGTACAGTTTTTTAGAAGGGAATCCGAGAATGGTGGTCCTTTCATAAACATCAATAAGGTTTATGAGCGAGTGGCTGTGGCTTTAGGCACAAACAGAAATACTGTTTCGAAGTATGCATCATCTACAGGAAAACTATCTACGCCAGGTAAACGACGAAAGAGAAACAAACCAGTAACGGACATAGATGAATTCACAAATGACTGTATACGAAGTTTGATATACGAACAGTATAATTGTAACATCAACATTACATTAACCAGTCTGTTTGACTTAGTAACAGGAAATGATATAGGCTTTGACGGTAGCCGTACATCACTCTATACATTATTGAAAGCAATTGGATTTGTCAGGAAAAAACATGATGGGCAAAAACTTCTAATTGAACATGAGGATATCGCTGTTGCAAGACGAAGATATTTACAGGAAATCAGGGAAAATCTGTCCTCTAAAAATCCATGTCCCATTATTTATCTTGATGAAACGTGGATATTTATGCACACTCAACCAAAGAAAGGTTGAAAGAACAACTCTGGAAACACAAATTTGAAAGTGACCAGTGGTGAAGGACCACATTTTATTGTATTGCATGCTGGAAATGAAAACAGGTGGATAACAGGTGCCAGTTTATTAAACGTGAGGATATCGCTGTTGCGAGATGAAGATATTTACGAGAAATCAGGGAAAATCTATCCTCCAAAAATCCACGTCCCATTATTTATCTTGATGAAACATGGATATTTATGCACACACCAAAGAAAAATTGGAAGGACAACTCTGGAAACACAAATTTAAAAGCGACCAGCGGTGAAGGACCATGTTTTATTGTAATGCATGCTGGAAATGAAAATGGGTGGATAACAGGTGCCAGTTTATTATTCCGATCGAAAATTCAGCAAGAAAACTATCACAACTCTATTAATGCAGAAAACTTTCAATGCTGGGTTGTAATTCAACTTATCCCGAACATCCCAAGTTGATGCATTATTGTGATGGACAATACTGCTTATCATTCTCAACAAATAGACCGAGCACCTACTGCAGCGTGGGAAAAAAACGACATTGTGATATGGCTGTATCGACACGGCATCACGTATCCCCCAGATGCCTTGAAAAGAGAGTTGCTGTTACTGGTTAAAGAGAATAAAATCGAAAGAAAATGTTATTTGATTGATGAAAAGATTCATTAAAAGATCACGGTCATTTCGTTTTGCGATTACCACCATACCACTGTGATCTGAATCCTATCGAACTTTGCTGGGCTCAGGCTAAGCAGTATTACAAAAAAAATGTTGGCAGGTGCAATGTTCGTAACGAGACCAGTGTACGACAGACATGGCAAGAAGCACTTAATCAAGTAACATCTGATAGATGGGCTGAATGCGTAAAGCATGTGAGGGATGTCGAAAATTCTGACAGATGGGCTGAATGCATAAGGCATGTGAGAGATGTCGAAAATAATTACTGGGAAAAGGACAGATTCATAGAAGAAAATGTGATAGAATCTTTAATGTTTTCAATAAATTGCTCGGACGATGAAACGGACAGTAATGATGAATGGGAATCTTTGTAGCATGCTTATTGACATCATCGCCTACTCAAAACAGAAAAAAATTTCGTATCATCAGCTGAGCTGTCTTATTAAACAGCTCTTTTCAGAGCCATTAACTTTGGAAAGTGTTGGTCCAATGTACAATATTTCAGATTGAATTTGTTTTTTTGTGATATTTTACAGATTATACTTTTGGTACTTATAAATTGTATTATGACATTCACATATCCAAGTCAATACGGATAAGAGATGAGCGGAAGGAAACTTCGGTAGAGATGAGGCAGCTGGATTGCCTCCAAGGTCATGCACAAGGTTAGGCTGAACAGACTATACCTATATTTTGTTTCATGTAATAAAAAAATGAATTGCTTATTAAATGAAATTTAAAATAAAAATTATTGTATTGCATATACTATACTACATGTGATTGGCCATTTCAGATCTCATCACATTATCAGTTTCAGAATGATGAAAATTTTAGATATCAATGTCAATATGTTATAATGGGGCAGCAGTAGATTATAGCAGGGATGGATGGTAAAATTGATCATAAGTTAGAGCAAAAATATGTTAAGCAGGATATATCTGTATTTACTTGAGAATCATCTGATTAAATATAGGAATCAGAGTATGGTTAAAGGCATCTATTGTCTAATATACCATGATTTCTGTTATATTAGTCAATAGATTCCTTTAACCATACTCCATCAAAGTGATAGATTCTTACTATCACTTTGATGGATTATTTTATTAAAAAAAATACTAAAGTTGAATAGCTGGTGTTTTTGGGTGAGTCTGTCATACAAAAAGAAAAATGATTCTCCTTATATCATACATCTATAAAAAATTATATAAATGTTACACTGATGATATTTACATTAATTATGTGCATAGAATAGAAAAAGGATAAGCTTACGCTCAAGTCTTATAGATTTGTTCTTAGATGATAAGTATAGAGCTCAAATTTATTTTTAAGTTCTATATTTACACTTATAAGTGGCCCTAACAGACTTTCATCTATTTGGGCACTCAAAAGATTCCTATATGGCAATGCTTCAAATCAGATGTTGAAGTGAAATCAGTCATGCATAGATGGCTATATAAACAAAAAACAGATTTTTAAAAACAAGGTATTCTAAGTATCTAGATGGGAGATGTTACAGATTTAGGTAAGAAAACAGTAGAAACACTTATACATTGAATAAAAGTTACTTTAATATATGATTAAAAACGGTACAGAACTGCATCCAACAACAGCTATCGAAAGACTAACACGGAGAGAGAAAAAAAATTGGGGAATGGAGTCTGTTTATTTTAACTGCATTCCCTCAAGTTGGGGTAGATCATGGGGTAGATATGTCTAAGCATGCAAATTTATAGTGAATTCCAACACTACCACTAATTAAGTGCCTATCACACTTTGATATGATAAACAATATGATTATGATATGATATGATTATTTATTTGAAATTGTTGATATATTCTCACTTTGATGTTCCATCCTTGTAATCCATACCCATTGATTGACAAAGGAATGTAATTGAATCTCGAGGAAGAGACTTCATCAATATATCAGCCAGCTGATTTTTGGAAGGAACGAATTTGACATCAATAGAATGGTCATTGTATTTTTCGTATACGAAGTGATATCGGACATCAATGTGTTTAGTTTTTTATGAAATTCAGGATTTTTTTATTAGTCAGATAGCACTTTGGTTGTCTATATTCAGTGTAACAGGACCTCCCACTGGCTCATTAATTTCTTCCAACAATAAGTGTAACCACATTGCTTCCTTCACCGTGCATGAAGCAGCAACATATTCTGCCTCAGTTGTTGAGAGAGACACACTTTGTTGTCATTGGCTCATCCAGGTGACTGGACCTTTGTTTAGTATAAAAACATATCCGGTCATTGAGCGTTGTGTGTCTACATCGCCTGCATAGTCAGCATCAGAGAAATCGATAAGAGATTGGGGTTTCTCCCCTCTCTGGTATTTGATATTGAGACTGGCGTGTCTTTCAGATATTTTATGATTCTTTTTACAGCATTCCAATGTTTGAAATTATAGTTCAAAATATATCTGCTTACTAAGCTGACTGAATACATGATATCTGGTTGGCTTACAATTGCTGCAAACAATCAGACTGCCTGTCGCTTCTCAATATGGTATATTTTCTTTATTGAACATATTTGATGAGTGCTCACTTAAGACAAACATGCAAGTCTGATGGTATACTTACTGCCTAAGCATCTTCAAGATTAAATCTTTTGATTAATCTTTGTATATAATTCATTTGATGAATAAAAACGGATCTCTTTTCTTTTATAATTTCCATTACAATGAAGTAATTCAGTTCTGTTACTGTTATTTTGAAATTTTTCTTCAGTTCACTTATTATTTTGTGCAAGACATTTTTCTTTGGTACTAGTATAAGACCATCATCTACATAGAGGGTAAGAAATACTTTGTTTCCTTTAAATTCTCCACTATAGATGCAGTTGTCAGCGTTGCATTGTTTGAAACCAAAAGTTTTTAAGAAACTGTCAAATTTCTTGTTCCAACACCTCGATGACTGTTTTAATCCGTATAATGACTTCTTTAATTTACAAGTATATTTGTGATCAATATTTGTTCCTTTAGGTGGAATCATTGCACTATGAAACTTTCAGCCTATATATCTTGTTAACCTTTGACTTTTGATTCCTAGTCCATTAGGGATATTTTATTTGTCTCAACCCCACTATCGACACCTATTTTTGCTGGGTTTTGCAATGTATGCAATTGTATCATTATTTTGTTGTTGAGTAAGTTCCTGTAAGATTGTTATTTAAATATTAATTTAGCAAAGTTTAACTACAAGCACTATAAAGTAGTCCAGACGATTCTTTAAACAATCTTTTTATTTAGAGAAAAAAAAAGATAAAAAAAAAAAAAAAAATTGTTTAAAGAATCATTTCTGGACTGCTTTATAGTGCTTGTAGTTAAACTTTGCTAAGTTAGACACCTTTAAGAGCAGTTTCGATAGTACTCGTTAAATATTAACTGCTGTTGGAAAAAATCCCATTATTATGATGGTTTATTCCTTCAAATTTGATCATGAAAAGGTTGTTCAATCATAAAGCACATCTTAATTTTAAACAAGTAAAAAATATATGGAAATAAAAAATAGTGCATCATCAGGCAAAAAATAATCTTATATTTCACAAAAGAAATGTTTTTGACCATTGTCAACTGGTAGTAGTAGAAAAAGTTTTTTTTGTGAAATAAAAGACTTTTTTGTGCCTAGTGCTGTGCTGCTTTTTATTTCTTTTTATAAGTGGCAGAATGTCTACAACTGTAGTAAAAAATATGTATTAGAATAGAGAAAATATGATAATCACTTATATTTTGTTTCACATATTAAATGAACTGCTTATAATAATAAAAGTGAAATTGCTGTACAATATGGTATGTGCTACATCACAACATGGCAACATCTAGAACAGTAAAATTATTTAAAATTTAAATAAAATTGTTAGACCATTATCATATTGTTTAAAATTTTTGAATTAAAAAAAAAAAAAAATCAAAAATTTTTGTCCATTTCAGAATACATTACATTGTGTCAGTTTCAGAATGGTAGATGTCAGTATATCATGCAGAGTATTGGCACATTATAGGAGGGATGGGTAGTAAAACTGATTGTACATTATAGCAAAAAATACTTTAAACAAGTGTGTATTAAGCAGGGTATACTTATATTGTATTTTATTTATAAAATATGACTTCTAATGGAGTAAATTTGTTAGCGGTACAAAATAGATTATTAGATGGTTGGAGTGTCAAAATATTTTCTTGGTCCTTATTCAACTATAATCCTAAGTGAAAAACTTTGCAATATTTAGTTTTCTTCTGTATTTGCAGATGCTTTGTGATTAACATGGCGATTAACATGGAGTTTCAATTCAAAGTTATTAAGTTTGTTGAACAAAATGGAAACTATGCAGCAGAAAGGGAGTGGAAATGTAACAACAACAAAGCACTCATAATAATATAGAATTAGTTTTCATTTTTGTTATAAATTTTAATAAATATTTTTAGCACTTATTTAATATTTCAATATTTTAATTGTATTAAAACCTACCAAAATATTTTTAATTCAAACCTGAAAATCACTTCTAAAAGAATGTCTTCTAAAAATTTTCTGCAAAATTTTTGTATCCTATTTTTTTGATGAAAATATTAGTAGTAAAAGTGCAAAAATTATAAAAGTAAATAGGGTAATTAATTATTCAATTTTAATTATAAATTATAAATATAAATCATAGGGAAAATTTACAAAAGCAGGATTTGTGAGGCAAATCAATACATGCTAAATAAAAAAAAAGTTATTTTCATATATATAAAATATTAAAAACAAAATAAGCGAACCTGTGTCGCCACATGCCATTTGATGCAGTTGTGAATAAGTAGTCATCATTCCATTTAATATCACTAAAATCATCAAAAAAGCATAAATAAATTTTCAAACAAAATAAATATAAAAATTAAATATTATTGTGAGAGCTCAAAAATAATAATTTTAATAAAAATTAATCCAGATACTAACAGTTAAAATATAGCTACTAGTAACACAAAATTCAAAGTACAAGCACACTTATAGTAGGAAGTTTATTAAGAAAAATAGCTGGGATAACATATTCTAATTAAAACTATCTATAGGAAATGTCTATATACCAAATATTCTAAGCCAAATTAATCCCTAGTATAATAATTTAGAATTAAACTGTAATTTTAATAATTATTTTAAATCAAGGCTATGGTACCACTGTCTATTGAGTTAATAATTAATTAATCTTTTAAATTTGGGCTCAGGTGACACCATCTAGTAATTATAATTAGACTATAATTTAAAAGAAAAAATAAATATAACACTAAATGACCAAAAACAGTACAGGTGAAAAGATTCAACTATTTGGTCACACTTATAACAGAGGTTCTAAAAATCAAAAAACAAGTCAAACATAAATTAGCTATAAGATGGACAGTTATGAGTCATTTAAACAAAATATGGAAAAAAATAAACAAGCAGCTTAAATTGAAATCATACAATTCAATCATCATACCTACAGTTTTTATATGGTTCTGAAACCTGGATTATAAAGAAAAATGAAAGAAATAAGCTTCTTGCATTTGAAATGAAATACTTGAGAAACATCAACGGAATCTATTGGAAGAAACATAAAACAAATGCCTCAGTCTGAGAAGATCTGAATTATCAAGAGCTTATCACTGAAAAAATAAGAACAAAACAAATGCAATGGCTTGGACATATTGCAAGAATGCATCCTGACAGACTCCCATACAAAGCATTGTATGGCTGCACAGATGGAAGGAGAGGTCATAGAAGACCAAGAAAACCTGGTTAGAAGGGATGAAAGCTCAGTCAAATCTCACAACTTAGAATACAGATAAAAATGGAGAGTGCTAATACAAGAAGGGCTTCAACTGGTCTCTGACAGAAGAAAATGAGTGAGTGAGTATAATTTAAATTTTTCTGAAATAAAATTTTGCTACCATGCCAGAATCAAAGTTGGATTTTTAGGATAATACCTTACCAATTAGACTACCGTGGCATCAGGCAGAATTCCATTTAAGGAAATTTATGTAATGATTAATTTCAAAACTTATCATACTAGGCTGATGATGGATCTTATGTCCATGCTAGAATAAATATCAGTGGATAAGTGACTTTTGTTCCAATAGGATCCAATACATCTATAAGAACATCCAATATAATGGATCCAATAGATCTATAAGAACATCTAAAAAGTGTACTTGATCTGACAATATTTGGTATATTTGGAGCAATTTATCAGTAAATTATCAATAAACTTATGTATTATGATTAACCTTCTGCACAATCAAAAATATCGTCTATATAGCAAACATCAGATGCACCAATATTTATTCCAATGTGGTTACAAGATCTATCATCCTATAAAAGAGCAACTTTTAGAATGCTTTTTAAATGATTATTTACAAATTGCAATACAGTGCAATTAAATATGACAATTTTAACATTATAAAATAACATATTTAACATGGATTTATATTTAAATATATGCACAACATATAAATTTGTTGAAAATATGCAAAATTAATATTAACCAAGAGTGAATTCAAATAATAATATAAATATAATTATTAAGTATGATCCTGCATTAAATAAAATTACTAAAATAGTAAGTCAGAACTTAAACAAAACAGTCCCATATATATGAAAACAAACCCTATACCTAGCATTAAAAAAAGGTATGGATAGTAAGCCCATCAAATGCAATCAGCTGTTTATGCAATATCTATAACAGATTAACAAATAAATTAAAAAGAAGAATACATAAGAAAAACATGTTGGGCATTAAAACAAAGACTAGTAGATCATTAACATGATATAGACAATGGTGATCTGATGGCCTTAGTAAAGCAGTTTTATCAAATCACCTTAATTGTCATATGGGACCAAGCTAAAATTATTAAAGAGTGTGTCTACAGCAGCAGAGGAAAAATTAATTAAAGCTATACAAATATCAAAAATGAGCACAAAAAGCAGGATACTTAATAAATAAAGACTTTAGACTTTTCTTTTTTAACTTAAGATAAATTTATTGAAGTGCTTTCAACCCTCTAGGTCCTCTTCAGCAAATCATAAAAAATGAGTTGAAAGCACTTCAATAAATTTATTTTAAGTTAAAAAAAGAAAAGTCTAAAGTCTTTATTTATTGAATATCCTGCTCTTTGCATTCATTTTCAATATTTATTTAAAAATGGAGCAGTGTATTTCAAATCTTAATAGCTATAGAAATCCTTAAAAAAAAAAAGAACATATGTCATGTCATTCATAAATGTTCCAAAAAGTCTACCTGTATCTTAGATTTGGAGCATAGAACAAAAAAATAATGTTATAATATAATAATAATATTTTATCTTTAATAAAATAATATCTTATTTAAAATTAAGTATTTTTAATTTCTCTAGCAAAAAAATTATGAACTAATTCGAGATAGCGAGGGTTTTTAAGAAAATATTTCGAGATAACTATTGAAATTACATTGGTTTAATAGTGAAAATGCACGGAAAAAATATTTTTTGAATTAGCATTATATTGTAAAATCATTATTCTTACACCTAGGCTTTATGTATAAATTATTTCCCTGTAAAATATTATAATTTTTAATTGAGCAGTAAGCTTATTTTATGTTTGAATTTATATTTTCTGTAATTCTGTTTGTTAAATTTATATTTAAACTTTCTAGAATGCAAACTGTTTGAATTCAATTTTGTATATTCTATTTAATTTGTTTGATTTTGGGACTGATAATGGCTTTCTCAAACCATAAATACTTTCCTAGTTTTCTCAATAAATTTCCTACTAAAAGTGTGCTTATAGTTAAAATTTTTTAATTAATCCAGATCTTGGATATAATATTTATCTTTTAATCAGTATTAATTAATGTGCATAATATTGGAATAAAATATTCCAATTGAACTTAATACTGCCAAATTAATCCCT
Organism: Olivierus martensii; assembly: GCA_000484575.1. Taxonomy (NCBI): domain Eukaryota; kingdom Metazoa; phylum Arthropoda; class Arachnida; order Scorpiones; family Buthidae; genus Olivierus; species Olivierus martensii. The sequence goes on from AYEL01084214.1 coordinate 47,612, forward strand.
TGATAAAATTTAATGGAAATTTTAATTTGAAAGAATTTAAACTAATTTTAGTGTCATCGCATAATTAATAAATATACTAATAATTAAATCAAAGAGTAGCACATCTATGAATTAATGATTAAATTAGAATTTATTAATTAATTTATCTGAAGAAAAAATTTGCCTGAGTCTGGGATCGAATTACAGACTTTTGGATTTCCGTGAAAAGATTGTGACTGCTATATCACAGATTGACTTTTCAGATATTATTATTATTTTTGATCATAGATATATGATCAAAAATAATATATAATAGATAATAATAGATATATAAACTTTGCCAATAAATCTATTCCTGAACAAGTTTTTCAGCAACTGGCCCTCAATGGTGCTAGCCAGGCAACATATAGACCAGCACAGTCATCATAACAAACTTTTTAGCAAACTTCAAAAAAATTATTCCAATTAAACCTAATATTGCCAAATTAATCCCTTGATATAATTTAATGGAAATTTTAATAATTTGAAAGAATTTAAATTAATTTTAGTGCTATCTCATAAAATTTAGTTTAAATTCTTTGAAATTATTAAAATTTCTGTTAAATTAAATCAAGGGATTAATTTGGCAGCATTAGGTTCAATTGGAATAATTCCCTTGAAATTTGACTAAAAAGTTTATGTTTGGAATAAAATAAAATAAGAAAATTAGATTCTTAAGCAATTAAAGGGACAACACTAAAACAAGCCTAAATCACTTTTGATAAATATCCATTGTATGTAAGAATACAGTTATAAACAAATAATTTGATAGAACATGAAAAATTTGAAATACTAGGAGATCCCTGATTTACAACAGTTTAACTTATGATGATTCATACAATAGTGATTAGTTACAATGAAAATCTATACTCATGAAGCTGCCATCAATGATTTTGTAATAATGGCAGCCAATTGATCAAATGGCTGAGTTGTCACTAGGATGGAACCAGTAAGATACAGTGGTGCCTCGCAATTCTACGTCCCGCAATTCGACATTTGAGTTTCGCGGGTTTGTATTTGGATTATTAAAGAATACAGTATAGTAAAAAATAATATAATCTCGGTGTAAAGAAATTCCTATTTACTATTTTTTATTTTTATGTAAAATTAGAAAAATATATTTTAAATAGAAGGGGGGTTTTAAATTTATGAGCTCACACTAAAAGGATCAAGCTTGATGTGATGAAATATGACGAAAGGAAAGAAGAGTTGAAAAAAGATTCGAAATAGCGTGTCGTAGTTTATGGGTGTTCCCATACACCAAAAATTTCATACATTATCGATCATTATTAGTAATAACAATCGAATTTTTTATTTTGAAAGATATAAATAACATAAAAATAAAGAAAATTTTCAGTATTGATAATATAAATTGTCAATTGCTTATTGGCAATAGTTAAACTTATTAATTCTTGCTTCCTGTTGTAAAGTCACCATAAACATGTATAGGCCTAATTGATCGCAGGAAGATTGGCGACCAACCAATAATAGCATGATTTAAAATCTTGGAACTCCAAAAATGAGATTCAAAATACAGTGTGCCTCGCAATTTGACATTTGAGTTTCGCGGGTTGGCGGATGCTCGTGCATGGAATTGTGTGATGTCATTTGCTATTTGTCAGTTCTTTTTAGGTTAATTATTTAACTATTTTTTTTTAAATTACAGTTGTTTTATTTAAAAATAATTACAATAAACTTAAAAAATCTTAAAATATTAGTTTACTTTGAAAAAATGACTAATTATATAATACATTATATATTTATTTTATTACTAATATGATACTGTACTCCCTAATATCTTATCAGTGTTTATATACTGGTACAGTGGTGCCTCACAATACGACGTTTGAGTTTCGCAGGTTGGCGCATGCACATGCATGGAATTGTGCGATGTCATTTGCTATTTGTCAGTTCTTTTTGGGCTACTTTGGTGTTTTACTTTAATGTTTTTCTCGTGTTATTTGTGTTAATTTTCAATTCTACATTTTCCAGAACGTAAAAAATTTGTAATTATTATTATTTTTTTAGTGAAATGTAAGGATGGATTCAAAGAGAACTGATCAGAAGAATAATTCCAAAAAAAGAACACTTGATTGAGCAAAGAGATGAAGAAAAAAATTGTAGCTAAAGTGCAGAAAGGTAGAACAATTAAAATTCGAAAAAAAATTGTAGATAAAGTGCAGAAAGGTAGAACAATTAAAATGTAAAAAAAAAATGTAGATAAAGTGCAGAAAGGTAGAACAATTAAAATGTAACTCGAGTATGACGCTCGTAGGACAACTGTGGCAACGTTTTGTAACAAAGAAAGAAGATTATGGATGCTAGGGTGTCTGCACTTCATTCCAACATCCAAAGGTTAATAAATTGTGTGTTATGTATGAAATAATGTATTTTGTAATTTAGTGTGTTATACAATAGTAAAACACATATAATAAAGTAAATTAAAAGTGCTTGTAAAGTGCTTGCATAAGTCTATTATGTCTGTACACACACACACACACACAGGTATACCTTGCTATATCATATTAATTAAGACCTGTGCCATCCTAAGTTATTTGGCACCTGTGGGCTACTAACAATAATGTGCTCCTCTTCATAAGAAATACATGGGAAGGGATGGGGGAGCAGGGTGACTGGTGAAGTTTTACAAAAGTTTCAGAACTAGAAAAAGTCAATATATTATCGATAAACAATTAAAAATATAAAATTCATACAAAATTCAAATAACCTTAATGAACAAAAACAAACTATATAAACAAAAAACAAAAATAACTTATATGTATAATTGAAATATTTATTTTCCTGGCTTTTTCTTTGACAAACTGGTTAATAATATCACACATATTTAAATAATTAAATAAATCACTCTCTATGGATAAAATACTTAAATTGTTTAATTTGCCCCTGTTCCAAAGAAGAGCATACATTTTTTTATTCTTTTAAGTGCTGAAAAAGATCTTTCACCATTACAGTTTGTATGGAAATACTTAAAAAAATGCACATGATTGTGGTCACATTAGGAAATGTAGATTCAATTTTTGAATCAATTATTTCCTCAAACTAAGTTCTGCAATAGATATATTTTCTTTATCTTCACATAAAAAAACATGTTTAAAATAAAGGAATTCTTTGATAAAATTATTTTCTAGATCATCAACATATGCTTTACATAACTCTGCAGCATTCTTTCTAATTATGTCTTCATTTAAATTTTTCAAATTGGCCAGAAAGCCAAATTTTGAGTAAATGTCATCATAGGCACACTTTCTTTTTTGTACTTCTGATAGAAGTTTATCAATAATAACATAATATGTATTTATGCGAAATTCTGTATTGGCATCAAATTCAATTTATGCTGCCCCCAAAAGGCTGGTGGCCCAGGGCTATAGCCCAATTAGACCTGTGGTTAGGGTGGTATAGATTGGGACTGGAAAATTTTTGTATTAATTGAAAATACATTAAGTGAGTATAGAAATTATATTATAAAAGATACTATAACAAAGCACTGTAAACACAAAATTAAAAATCAAAACTAACACTATTTAACAGTGGAAAAAACGGATACATAAGCGAAGCGCTTTCAACTTTATTAAGTCATTTTCAGCTTACAAATCAAATGTATAACTACTTAAATAAATGAAAACACAGCACTTCTTGCAGTAAAGTATCAAACTAAATTACTGCAAGAAGTGCTGTGTTTTCATTTATTTAAGTAGTCTTAGTTGAAGCAGTTTAATAGTTTTGTCAAATGTATAACATTTTAGAACATAAGAACAATATAAAAAAAGGTTTGAAATTTAAGAATGGAAAACTTATGTAATACATTACATAAGTACAACTTTACACATACATAAAAATAAATAATTGAAAAGGAATACATATAAATTAAGAAAAATATGCTACATATAATAAAAATAATTATAATTACAAAGATTGTGGATACGGTAGCTAGTTAGATTTTACAAAAACCATTGTGCTTGTATATTGACCGATTGATTATCATTGATGATGTAAGTTTCCTTTCTAAATGCCGCGATAACCACGGCTTCTGCTGTCTTAATGTCTTCAGCTTTATCGTACTGTCTAACTACACATGCTTGACTCCAATTGATGTCAAGGTCATACTCGTAAAAATGTTTGGCAAGGGCACTGGAGAAGGTGGCATTTCGTATATCATTTCAATATTCTTTTAACCTGGTTGCAAGAGATCTGGTTGTGCTACCCACATATACTTCATGCCTATTACAGTCATTATTATAAATAGGGATAATGTATGTATCCACTCGTTTAGAAGATGGTAAAGACGGTTTAATGTTCTTTAAGGCATGAAAGGTAGTGTTTAAACGAGCAAAGGGTAAAGATTTATTATGCTTCCTTAAAGCATTGCTTATGGGTCGTAAGGCCGCATGTTATGGAACGGGTATAGAAAGGAGAGATTAGACTGTTGCGAGGTATCCCTAGAAATAGTATTACTATGTGTATTATACAAAACGGATTTGTTAATATTAGTAACAAAAGCTTCATTCATACCCATGTTGGATGGCTTGGCTAACGATAGTATTGTACTCAATCTGTTTACTAGAGTCATCAGAACAATGTGTGTGTATTCTTTGCAAAAAAAAGCAGATAGTGGCAACTTTATAGCTAAATGGGTCATTAGATCATCTTGGAATAAATAAAAGTGTGTACGTAGGTTTTCTGAAGACAGAAGTATGGAAGCACCTACTAGAAATAGTAATGTCAACGTCCAAGAAATGTACATTGGTAGCAGACTGCTGTTCTAAGTTGATGTCCAGCCCAAGGGAATCATTCTTAAAAAGGGCCATAATAGAACTTATGTCAGTGGAACTATCACAAATGATAAATAAATCATCAACGTATCTCCTAAAGAATTTAGGATTCAACTATCATCATTATTTTGAAGAAATAATCAACTATCATCATTAATTTAATCATAAATCATCATATGTAATCATATATTATCATCATAAATTTCAACTATCATCATTAATTTGAAAAAATAAATTATCATTATGTATAATAATGATAATTTATTTCTTCAAATTAGACAATGAAAAGTTAGTTTTAAAATAATTCATAAAGTTCATCCAGGTTTTAAAGAAGTTATAAAAAATGAAAAAATATACATATTAGAATTGAAGAAATATAATAACTTGTATTTTGTTTCATGTATTTAAAAAATGAATTATTATTATAATAAAGTTACTAACCAGCATATATTTTATATTATGAGTATCTGCCACTTTAGATTGCACTGCATTGTTAGTTTCAGAATGATGAGAATTTATGATGTTGCCATCAGTATGTTAGGAAAGACAGCTGTATATTATAATAAGGATAGGTAGTAAAATTTTAAAAAAGAACTTTCCACTTGATTTAATTATAATACTGTTCATTCTAGCACTGATTAAAAGTGGAAAAATTTACACATAAAATTTAGTAGCGCTTTCAACTTTATTAAGTCCTCATCAGCTATACTTTACATATATAGATTGTCGAACATAAGAATGCCAAAACAGAACAAATTTAAAGTTTAAATATACAAATGTTAGAATGTTAAAATAAAATATTAATTAAATAAACATTAAAAATAAAATAAAATTAACAAGCTTTACAACATTAAGAATAATAATACATAAAAATAAATATAAATAACAGTAGACCCAGTTACAAAGGATGGAACTAGATTAGTATTATAGGAACCATTGT
>AYEL01084215.1:0-24100 GCA_000484575.1 Olivierus martensii
TATTTATTTTTATGTATTATTATTCTTAATGTTGTAAAGCTTGTTAATTTTATTTTATTTTTAATGTTTATTTAATTAATATTTTATTTTAACATTCTAACATTTGTATATTTAAACTTTAAATTTGTTCTGTTTTGGCATTCTTATGTTCGACAATCTATATATGTAAAGTATAGCTGATGAGGATTTAATAAAGTCGAAAGCGCTACTAAATTTTAAGTGTAAATTTTTCCACTTTTAATCAGTGCTAGAATGAACAGTATTATGGTAGCAAAATTATTTTATCTTATTGTAAAAATATATTAAGTGAGTATGCACTAAATGGATATACCTGAATATACCCTGCTTAACAGACATTTACCAAATAAATAATATTTGATGATAAATTTAATGAAAACTTGGAAAATTAAAAATAATTTTTAAGTAGAATTATCAAACCAACATTGTATATTGAAGATAATGAATTTATTGAAAAAGCTTATCATAAAATGATTTCAAAGACATAACTTTCTATCTTTTGCTTTATATATATGGATACAAGCTCAGTCTTTTTAGGCAGAAATGTTTAGATCGGAAGAGCGTCGTGTAGGGATTAAACGTTTTTGATGTGCTTCACATCCTGAAGCACATCAAAAACATTTGCATGCATTTTAACTAATAAATTTAGATTCTGTCATCTTGTTACACTGTTCTCAATTTATTAACTTTAAAAGTTCAGCTCTTTGAGCAGGACAAAAGTGTTACAGACAACTCTTTTATATTAACAATAGATTTTATTAAAAATATAGTACTTTCGGTTCCACTGAACCCTCTTCAGTATTTCAGACAATTTAGCATATTAACAATAGATTTTATTAAAAATATAGTACTTTCGGTTCCACTGAACCCTCTTCAGTATTTCAGACAATTTAGCATAAAACTAATAAGAACGATCGCTAATTACAAAGCGAATTATAACCGCTTTGTAATTAGCGATATTTATTTGTATATTTTTAATAAAATCTATTGTTAATATAAAAGAGTTGTCTGTAACACTTTTGTCTGCTCAAAGAGCTGAACTTTTAGAGTTGATAAATTTAGTTTTATACTTTACTGCTAGTAGTGCTGTGAGTTTTTAATTTAGCTTTTGTCTATATGTATAAAATGATTTTTTTTAATTTAATGAAATTATTGCAATAATGCTTTAATGAAATAGAAATCAAAGGCTAAGTAATAAATTAACAAAGAAAATTAATTTCTTTATAATATCTTATTTGACAAGTTTCAAATTTGTGATGTTGTCTAATGCTGAAAAATATTTTTCTATCAAAATGGATTTACTTACCACTCAAAATTGAATTTTTATACATTCTTTTTCTAGCACTTAAGTAGGATACAAAAAGCTTTATTATAGCTATTATATAGTCACAGAAACGTTTTTGGTCTATTCAACCCTCATCAGCTGTACCTATATTACATACATATACTATGTAAGACTTAATAACATTTAAGAATTAAACAGAAAATCAAATAGAATAACGCAAATTCTATAAATTTAATTAAAATTCAAAAATAATAAATATTTGTCTTATTGTTTACAATTATATATGTAATTGTTAAATAAGACAAATTAAAATACATTTTATGTTAATAAGACAAATGTTTATTATTTTTGAATTTGAATCAAATTTATAGAATTCGCTTTATTCTATTTGATTTTCTGTTTAATTCTTACATGTTATTAAGTCTTACATAGTATACATATGTAATATAAGTACAGCTGATGAGGGTCAAATAGACCAAAAACGTTTCTGTGACTATACATATAATAGCTATAATAAAGCTTTTTGTATCCTACCTAAGTGCTAGGAAAAGAATGTATCATTTAAAAGTAGCATAATTTCAGACATTAATATTGAATTTTTATAGCAAAAGTTCAAATGAAAAAAGCACACTTAGCAGTAAAGTGTAACCACACAAATTTTAATCACAACAAAAACGTTTTCGGTATTCTAGATACCATCTTCAGTTGAAAGAATATAGAACAAAAGAACTACAAATAATTTAAAATCTTTAGAACATTAAACAAAAATAACTAATATTATAAAATGCTTAAACATTTAAACATAAATACTTTACATTAAATTATTTAATGAAATGAGGAAGGAAACATTAATTCTAATTTTATCCGGTGAAAATAAAACGATGTACGTCAAACATTTTCTCTTATAGCATATTTCCATGCTGAGCTTAACTCATCCGTCTGAATATTAATGATGTTACTATAGGTGTTTTCATCCTGCTTGGCACTGTAACAATTGAAGCGCAGTAACAGACCAATCAGGAACAAGTAGTTAGACTAATCCATTTACAACAGAAAGAGTACAGCATCAATAAAACGTTAGGGATCTATAGTTGGAATTTAGGTCATTTGTTCTCATTGCTTTAATATTTGAAACTGACAAGTAAGTTAAATTCAGCAATGTCTAAAGTGAAAAATAAAATTATTCATAGTCAAGGAAGAGAAATAGTGTTTAATGTCATAAAGTTTTGTGAAACAGAGGCAGAGAAAAATGAAGTTATGATTCCACTAAAAAATGGAATTCAGCATGCTTGTGAAATGACTGGAGTTTCCCATCAGACTATCTTCAGAATAAAGAAAGAAAAGAGAAAACTTGATGAAACAGGAGAAAGTTTTAAGTCACCTAACAAACATCATCATCCTCGTCCGAAAAGTGGAATTGATGATTTTGATTGCACTGTGGTATGAAGAACAATTAATAATTTTTATGTAACAAACAAATCATTTCCAACACTGAAGAAAGTTCATGCAATTTTAAAAGAAAATATTGAATTCAGTGGCAGTATTGCAAGTTTAAGAAGAGTAATTAAGCATTTAGGATTCAGATGGGTTACATGTCAATCAAACTGTCAAATACTGAAAGAGAGGCTGGAAATACTCAACCGTAGAATTCCTATTGAACTAATAAAAAATATACGTTTATATTGAGAGCAACAACATCCAATTATACATATGGATAAGACTTGGATAAACTGTAATTACACAGTTCAGAAAACTTGGCAAATGAAAAGTAATGATGTGTCTTCATCGATGCATTCTAATAGACTACTCATTCCTGAAAACAAAGGTCCTTATTTAATTATATGCCATGCAGGAGGAAGAATGGGTTTTATTAAAAATGAACTATTAATATATAATGTGTTGCAAAACACAGGCGATTACCATAAGGAAATGAATTCAAAGAATTTCCTAACTTACGTAAAAAATCATCTAATTCCTAATATGCCAGCAGGTAAAGTAAAATTTAAGTTAAATCTATTGTATATATATTGTTATTTTATGTTATGCTTTTACATTGTTTCAAATTTCAGATACTGTTTTAGTCATCAACAATGCACCTTACCACAATGTGCAAATTGAAAAGTGTCCAACATCAAATTAAAAAAAAAAAAAATGCAAGATTGGCTTGTAAGCCATAATGTACCATTTTCTAATGACATGCTGAAAGCTGAATTATATAATTAAAACTCATAAAACAAAACATAAAAGATACGAACTGGATGAGCTGTTAAAACCTTACGGATTTTAAGTATTACATCTACCACCTTACCACACTGATCTGAATCCTATTGAACTAATTTGGGGACAAGTTAAACAGTATGTAGCATCTAAAAATGTTTCATTTCAATTAGATTATGTAAAAACTCTATTCCAGCAAAAAGTTAACGAAATTCAAGATGATGTATGGCAATCATGTTGTGATCATGTAATAAAAATAGAAAATGAATACAGTGATACCTCGGATCACGAACGTCTTGGTTCATGAACAAATCGGTCTACGAACACCATTTCCGTGAACAAATTTTGCTTCGCTTTACGAACGATGCTTCGGTTCACGAACAAAACAAATTTTGCTTCCCTTTACGAACGATGCTTCGGTTCACGAACATGCTTTACGAACGATGCTTTGGTTCACGAACACACACGCACTTTGCTTGCTTTTCGAACGATGCTTCGGTTCACAAACACACATGCACGGAGTGGATGAAGCGCATGTGACTCGCGGCGCACAAAACCCTGCGCACAGCCTCGCCCTCAGCAGCAATCCAATTTGCCCAGTTCACATGGATACAGTAGAGTCCCAACAAGTGTTGATATTTTAGTTTTTCTTTATTTAATTAAATTTATCCCTTATTATGGATCTCAAAAAAATTCAAAGTATTAGTTCTTTATTTAATTAAATTTATCCCTTATTGTTTTTTCTTTATTTAATTAAATTTATCCGTTATTATGGCTCCCAAAAAATCTTTTCTTTACTTAATTAAATTTATCCCTTATTATGGCTCCCAAAAAAGAGTATTAGCATGTTTAACACCACCTTCACTTTCTTCTAATATTACTGTTATATTTATTAGTGGTGGTGTTAAACATGCTTTCTTCTAATATTACTGTTATATTTATTTATGTTAAACATGCTTTCTTCTAATATTACTGTTATATTTATTTCCTTCATTAAACATGCTTTCTTCTAATATTACTGTTATATTTATTTCCTTTTTGGTAAACATGCTTTCTTCTAATATTACTGTTATATTTATTTCCTTTCTGGAACATGCTTTCTTCTAATATTACTGTTATATTTATTTCCTTTCTATTAAACATGCTTTCTTCTAATATTACTGTTATATTTATTTCCTTTTTGAATTATTTCCACACATAAAGCCATAACATGTTAAAATTTTTTTCTAGGATAATTTCCACACATAAAGCCATAACATGTTAAAAATTTTTTCTAGGGAAAAAACGTATTATTTGGATTTACATTAATTGCAATGGGAAAAATTGACTCGGATGGAAAAAACGTATTATTTGGATTTACATTAATTGCAATGGGAAAAATTGAACAAAAACGTATTAGGGGATTTACATTAATTGCAATTGGGAAAAATTATTGGATTACGAACTTTTCGGATCACGAACAGGATCAAGGAACGGATTGTGTTGTAAACCGAGGTATCACTGTATATGTATAATCAACGTATAATTGATGAAAACGTCGAAGAATTAATTATCACTGCTGATAGCGCAACTTCCGATGAACACGATTCTGAATACGATTCCAGCAGCACAGATTGCTACAGTTTATCCGAATATAACTAATTTGCAAAATAAAATTGCTTTTTGTATTTAGAAAATATTTATCTGTAGCTTTAAAGCATTAAAAACTTTAAACAAAAATTAATTTAATTTTAACACATTTTATCGAAAACGTGAATATAAAAAGGTCACATTTTGTCTGTTTCATTTCCTGTTTACCCCTTCAGTTAAAATGGAACCCTTTTGTCACGTGATTTAGTTCACGCAGATCGAGTGCCAAACAGAATGAAAACGCCTATAGTTTCGTTAGAATTTAAAATCTCAATTTTTTTCACTTATAGGTAGATCTTTTCAATCCCACACGCTTTTGACTACTCTGGCATCCTGCCATAAAATGTTGACATCTTTTTCATAAGCCCTCTGGGCTAGGGCAGTAACTAGGTTGCCTTTATATACATTATCTTTGTGCTCACTTAATGTCTTTAAAATTCCTAGCAGTAGCTCCTATATATAGTTCTACACGGTTATCTTCAACATTTTGTAATGGTATCTTATAAATACCCAACTTATAATCATTATTCCTTTTATCTTTATTGTTACGTAGCAAGTTAAAGATCGTAGGTGGCCTTTTAAATGTACATGACTTACCAGTAAATCTAAGGGTTACTGCCCTAGCCCAGAGGGCTTATGAAAAAGATATCAACATTTTATGGCAGGATGCCAGAGTAGTCAAAAGCATGCGGGATTGAAAAGATCTATCTATAAGTGAAAAAATTAAGATTTTAAAATCTAATGAAACTAACAACATCATTAATATTAAGCAGGCAGATGAGTTAAGCTCGGCATGGAAATATGCTATAAGAGAAAATGTTTGATGTACATCATTTTATTTTTCAGCAGATAAAATTAGAATTAATGTTTCCTTCCTCATTTCATTAAATAATTTAATGTAAAGTATTTATGTTTAAATGTTTAAACATTTTATAATATTAGTTATTTTTGTTTAATGTTCTAAAGATTTTAAATTATTTGTAGTTCTTTTGTTCTATATTCTTTCAACTGAAGATGGTATCTAGAATACCAAAAACGTTTTTGTTTTGATTAAAATTTGTGTGGTTATGCTTTACTGCTAAGTGTGCTTTTTTCATTTGAACTTTTATTATTAGAAGATTAAGTAGTTATTTGATAATTTATTTAAGTTTATTGAATTTTTATGTGTAAAGTTTTAATTTATTAGAGTATATAATTTATAATCAGTATTATAAAGACATTAATTGAGCACAAAGATAATGTTTGTAAAGGCAACCTGGTTACTGTCCTAGCCCAAAGGGCTTATGATAAAGATGACATACTGATTATAAATTAGTCATATCTATAATCAGTATTTCACAACATCACATACCACCAATTTGTTAAATAAGGCAATAAAGAAAAGCAAATTTCCTTTGTTAACTTGTGATTAATTATACAATTTTTAGACTTAGATTATTTACATACAAGAGAAATTATTTTATAATTTTATAGAATAATTTTCCTGTAAATATTATTTTGTTTTATAAAATTATATTTAAAACTTTTTATGCATTCTATTAATTTTTTATGCTCTTAATATAAAAGTTATTCATATAGTTAATTGAATTCATAATATATAAAAAAGCATGTAATTAGTATATGATTGAACTTGTTAAATAATAAATAAGTATACCCTTAACGTATCACTTGGTCCATCCACTCCAGGTCGACCATTAACTAATGAAGTATGTATCTGAAATAAAGAAATTTGAATCAATTTTTTTTATTATATTTTTGAGACAAAACTTTTAAAAAAATTGATCATATTATATTTAAAAAATTTTTAAATATTTTAATTTTATTTTTTCTAAATATATTTAATTTTGGAAAAAATACAACTCATGAAAATATTTTACATAAAAACAAAGAAAAAATCTAAACTTTAAAGAGTTAATATTAAAAAACTGTCAAATTTCATTTTAAATTTAATATTAACAATTTATAATTAATTCCCAACTTTATGAGTTAATTTGATACTGGAAATTGTTTATAAAGTAAGGACTTGTAAACCAAGACTCAAGTTCACATAGACATAATGTTAAAATAAGGGGTTCCATTCTCAGCAATACAATTTGAATACAATGAAATTAAATAATGGCCAATAAAATGAATAATTTTATGATTAAATAATGACTTATCTACTTAAAGAAATGAAAATGTAGATTTTCATTCATGAATATAAAAATTTATTCAAAATAAATAAATCTTAACAAAAATTTATTAATCCTATAAATATTAGTATATTTCCTAACATATAAGCATAAATAAAAAAAGTCAAATTCAAGCACTAATAGTAAAATTTACATGTCATTATATATTAAATATAAAAGCAAGTATAAAATTTATTAATCTAATATAAAATATTTCAAAATAAATTGTTTAAATAAAATTAAAATATTTACCTCTCCATTTTCAAAAGGATTCAGTTTTGAATAGTAAGAAGTGCAGATAATTTCATCATCAGTTCTATATTTTGGTTTACCAAGAGTTGGTGGAATACCATATGTTTCCCAGCATTCATTATCACTTATTACATAAAACTGCCATGGATGATAATCTACTCCATTTAATGAACGTTCTAAAATCCAGTTTCCAGGTCTTGGAGATATAGCAGCTTTTACAATGACATAAGCCACTTGATATACCTAACATATAATATTTTATAATTAATATTTTTAACTTAATAAAACAACAAAAATAGCATTAATTTATTTTAAGAATATAACTGATTTAGGAAGTTATTTTCACAGTTTATATAGTCAGAGTGGCCAAATTTCATGTCATTATGAGCCAAATAGGAGAATCCCAAACATTAAAAAGCTGCAATCAGTTTCTTTCTAGGTTAATGAGAGCTGAATCACCTTTTTTCAAGTTATCTTAATGATTTCAAAAATTATTTATAATATATTTCACATGCATTTATTTAGCATAGATGCATACTACTTTTTACAATAAATGAATAAATTACAAATATATTACTTTTTTAATATAAATAAGTATTATTTTACATTAATTATTGACTGTTCATGATACAGAGCCATATTGAAGGTACCAAAAAGCTGCAATTTGGCTACTGTGGATATATAGTGAGTCAGTGTGTAGTTTATTCTCTTTGATCTGTTCCCTTTTGTAAAATTTTTCTTTATTATTATTATTATTTATTTATTGTACATACTTGTGTATAAGCCAAAACATTTTTGTAAAAAAAATTTGAGGAAGGGCTATTTTTGGCTTATACTCAGTGCAGTCAAAAATTGAAAATTTTTTCATAAGATCACAAGAATTGTTGGTTCATTTGCACCTTCTGTTGTCCATCATATTTGTTCCTAATAATAATCATATCTTACTGATTCTTTTGAATTTTGTTAAAAATATGCAGATATGTATGACTGTAATATAATTTAATATTTTTGTAGGTATTTAAACATTGGATATTACACAGATACAATCAAAAATATATAAAGCAATCACTTTGAATCCTCTTTGCATTATTATTATGTCCTATGGTAATGGCAGGATCCTCATATTTATCTAAATTCTATTATTAAAAATATGCAGATGTGGATCAGTAGCATAGCAATAGTTCGAGCTGCCTGAAGTAGTCTGTCAACATGAATGTCTGTCAATTGCCACTCTTTCTTTGGAAAATACATAATATACATCAAACCTATTTGGACACAATTTGAAAATTAAGTTTAAGAATAGATAATTTTATTTCTTTTATTTATGAACTAGTAAACCCGTTGCAGCTACACCAGCAATAAAAGAATATGTTGGTGATCGATGAATGATTTTATAATTTTAATGATTTCAAAATTTAATTCAATTATTAAGCAAAATTTCTTTATTATTAACAAAGTTTGTCTTATTAATTAAGAAGATATTTCTTTATAAAAATTAATTATGGAATTTTTGGAATAACTGGAAAAAACAAATTATAAATTATCTGAAGCACTGGCTGATAATGCTGCAATATATAATTAACCATGAGAAAATATATTTTTTCTAAATAAATTCCAATTGAATTCAAAGATTTGTGTCGAATCTTAATTATTTGATTCCATGTGCTGATTTCATTGGGAAGTTCTTCGCTATTCAAATGGAAAATCATGATCACTTAATTCATTCTGAGAATTAACACATGTTTGCCAACTTGATACACATTAATTCGTCTCCTTCCAATCATTTTCTCAACGATTAATTTAGCGCTTGTTGGATAATCAGTTTGCTGTTGTCTTATTTCTTAGCAACGTTACAATTATTCTGCATTTTATATCCAATTAATTAGGAGAAATTTCAGAAGAATACTCTACTGGAATTAAAGTGTTTCACCAGGGTGTTAAAAGATGTCGCTAGGCCCGGGAGAAAAATTTACATGGGAAAATAATTTTAAAGTTATATGGTTGGGGCAATTTATTATCCTACTTCGGGCTATAAACTTCAGCACTTTCCTTCTACGATTAATTAACACTTAAAAAAAAATTGAGGAATGATGTCGGGCCCCTTTGAATCTTAGGCCTGTAGAATTTTACCCCATCATCCTCCTCTTCTCGTCAGTCCTGCTTTCACTGTTCATTTGAAAGTATATCTGCTTCAAGGCCACAGATTCTCGAGGCACACTGCCATGAACCCCACTTAATCTTTCTAGACATCATTAGACACTCTATCTACTAGCAAATAATCGTACAGTTTAGAAACAGAAAAATTCAGTTGTTTTTCTTGTTCAAAATATGATGTCAGTGCATAGTGGATCTAAAGTCATTCAGATACGTTACTATGGGTATAGTTGCAATGATTATAAAGTTCCGCAAAAGTAGTACCAAACAAAAGAGACAATCTATAGGTTAGAGTTTATAAAAGAATCAGAGGTGAAATTTGGTATTGTTTTAATTTAAAAATATGCATATCTTTTCATTTCTTTTCATCTTTAACACAATGGAATCGATGACTGTGCATTAAATTAAGTATCAGTAGGGTGGATTGTTAACTTTAATAAATAGTCATTATTATAGCAATCTACTTGAATATTTCACTGATTTGACTCCTGTTTCTTTTTGTGATTGTTGACTAATAGATTGACCTCTTTCACTTGGTATTACTTTTACCAGGCTTTACAAAATTAAAATTGTACCATCTCGCGGTTCAATTAATCTTACAGGCAAGTTATTTTGGGTATTTTTTGTGTCTATTACTCTTCTTTTGTTGTTTTATTACTGTTCTTTAGTCTAACCGATGATCAATCTACATGTGCTTATTTGTTATTTGGAGAATGATCGTTGACGTCTTCTGTTCATCATGAATGTTTACACCAATAGAACTGTCTAATTTTGACACCTGACTATAGATTGTTTCCTTGACCAACTGAGACATCTCTTAGAAAAATTTAAGAATGGTATATTTTGATATTTCATATACAGAAATGAGCTGTCAACTAAAGTGAATACAATGGTGAATAGTTGAGGGGAGATGATGTAATAGGACTGATTGACTGTCAACTACTTCACTCACTGCCGCTGAATTCCCCTAAAGTTATTGAAAGTATCCACTGGCTGTACAGATTATAAAAGGGTTAGATTATAATTCAATTTTATTTTCTTGAGCGAGAAACATCGTGACATCACAAACATCGTTGATTAAATTAAAAAAAACAGATATTGAAATAAAATGGAATATATTTGCAAAATTTATTGCTTTTTTGCTCTTTTAAGTATTATATATTCTTCTTAACTATTAAATTATACATAATTACGATCTGAGATAAGACCTAATCTAATCTGCCAGAAAGCCAACATTTAAGGTGGACACATCGCGCCATCTATTGAATAAGTTATAAAGTTTTGTCGATATTTGATTTTCTTGAAATTTTTTATAACGGTTATTTAAAATATATATTTAATAATCAAAAACTCTAATTTCATCTCATAGAAACTCAAATCAAAAAAATTTATAAAATTTAATTGTATAGTCTTCGAGCTATTTCAATCTAAAGTTGTTCATGACACTAATGAGGATAAACAAATTATTATAGAGATTAAAATACAAAATTATAAAAAAAATTTTTTTAATGCCAAAAATGCCATCCTGAAAAAGGTGCCACCTGGGTGGACTGTCCCCTCCACCTACCCCCTAGCTATGCCACTGATGTGGATAAATGTTCATATTTAAATACAGTGCATTCAAAACTATTAATTTATTGCATGATTCACAAATACGATTGGGAATGTATGGACTGATCTTTGTTAGCATATACATATGGCAGCTACTATTTATGTATCATCAATTAAACATCAAATAAAAGTGTAGTGATCTATGTATGGACATTTCTGTTTCACGATCTGTATATGTTTTGATAGTTCTGATTATTTAGAAAATACAGGATGATTATTTTGCAGCTCATTTCACACATCAGAATTATACTCCTGATGACTTTGTATCACTAGTCAGCTTTCCATTCCCATCAGTTGCAGTAAAATTTCCATTGATATTTTGGTTTTGATTTTTTATCATTTAAATATTTTTGTTCAGATTTAGAAATAATGGAAAATTTAATACTTTTTTGATATTTTCTACCAGCCTTCAATAAATCTTTCAATAAAATCATACTGAAGAGCAGGGGTTCTTAACCTTTTAATGACTCCAGACCCCCAATAGATTGCCCAGTATGGTCCCATATCCCCTTCACTTGACTGTCAAAATAATCATCACCATTCCTTATATTAGTTGCCAGTATGACTTCCAAATATGTTTAAATAAAATAAATACAAGTACCCAGAGATCAAGTCCAATACTCCTGGTTAAGAATCCCTGCTGTAGAGAAATGCAACTGAATGTAATGTAGCATTGCTGCATTCTGTTCTTTATTCAGCTTTATTTTTGCATTGCATTGAAACATTTCAATGCTATAAATCTGGAATTTTGTCATATTTTATGTTCATATTTATTCCAAAAGTGAACTGTATTTAGAAAATTGTAAAAAAAATTAACAATTTATTTCAATGAATGTCATATTGTTGTAATACTTGAAAGTTGGAGATCAGCTAATATATGGGTTTAAAAGTTTTACAGATTTTTAGAAGTCTGTAGTAAGGGCAGTCTTATTCACAAATTGTTTTATACATGAGTACAGGCATACTTTGTTTTATGACACTTCTCAGTTATATTCCATGTTTTTATTTTATATCTTAAAAAAATATAAATTAGCTACAAAATAATATTTAGAATAAATACATAAAACATAAATTAACACACAGACAGATGGGATCCAGAGCCATCCTGAAAAACTGAAAGTGTGAGACCTGGAATAAAACCTAGTCTTTCAAGGTGAAACACAAATGCTTTAAAATGTAACTATTTGACAGTATCTTTTACGTTTAACACTATTCTGCATTTAATGAATAATAGTATAAATATGCTTTTAGAATTTTATATATATTAAGAAATGAAAAAAGGCTGAGATCTGCATTACAGCAGTGCTATGGAACATAACTTCACAATAACAAGATATACCTATATATATAGTAATTTTATTTTTTTACTTTACTATTATAAAATATTGAAAATGTCATTATATTATACAGTCAACAAGCAGTCCTCAAGTTACATAGGTAGATCATTCTACAAAACTCTATGTAAGTCAAAACATATATATGTCAAAGCATATTTTATACAGTGCTAATGTGTTACAATGATGAAACACTAAAAATAGTTATATTAAAGAATAAGCACATTAGTCATGTAGTTACCATCTTGGATGATCTGGATTCAATTTTGAATCCCACATATCAGTTTTACTGGAGAAGTCCAGATTTGTGCCAAGTTCATTACCTAAAAATAATTCTATATAAGTACAAATCTGTGTATGTCAGATCTATATAAGTCAGAGATTGCTGTATTATATATTGCTTGAATACTGGATGTCATTAAACTGTATACACTGTATTAAGCTACCCTAATAATGACAATTTATATATTAATAAAATAGTAATGGACAAAAATGATATTTTTCTCCCTATTACATCCTTTATCTGAATATTAGATATGGCTATTCAAATATTGCATATGAAGTACATATCTAAATAATAAAGTTTTATAGTTTGAATGAAATTACATTATTAAAAAAAGGCAATTATACATTCAATCATTATTTGATAATTTAAATTATATCTATTGACTTTATGTAAACATCGTACTATACACAAATCAATAAATCAACTTATTACAAAAATTATATGGAAAATATCAAACAGTGATTTTTACAGTTGCTGATATAAAGAGAAATAGTGTAACAAGTTATTTGTCATTAATTTAAGTATAAAACTTCAGTTTATTTGTTAATTCTTTAGACTTTTACAAACCAAATTTCAAGTGAGATATCCAAATAGAATCTAATCTATAAAAACTAGAACTAAGTAATAGCACTTCTTGCAATTGTGAAAATTCTCAAAAATTACACTTTTATCCACTAGCTAACATTTTTGGTACAATCATACCCTTTTCAGGCTACACACATTTGAAAAGTGTTATTTTTGAGAATTTTCACAACTGCAAGAAGTGCTATTACTTAGTTATAGTTTTTCCTAATCTATAAATAAATGCCTTGATAACTTAACAGAAATTTTAATAATTGGGAATAATTTAGACCAGCCATTCTCAACCTGCAGCCCGGTAAGCTTTTACGTGGGCCTCGAATGCACAGTCATGAATTTAATGAAAGTGCAGAATTCTTCTCCCACAATCAAAAATAAAAATTCTGATATTAAAAAGATTTTTTTAAATCTGGAAAAATTAGAATTTTCCTAATTTGCTATATCCTCCTCAATGCACTCATAAAAATTTTACAAATCATAGGTCAATTTGGAAAACACTGACCTATGGCATTTATGAATTGAAAAGTCAAGAGTTTTTTGTAGGCAATTTTTTAGAAATCGGATTTTTTTCGCATGACACCAACCAGTTGCCGACTGCTGATATAGCATGTTGCAGCCTGCTTAATGTAGCAAACAAATGTATGTGGCCAGGGGGAAAAAAAAGGTTGAGAACCACTGATTTAGACTAATGTTAGAATAAGCTCATAATTAAGAAATATATCAATGATTAAAGTAAGAGTAGCTAGAATAGATCTATTAATTAATAATTAAACTAACATTCTTAATTAATTTATTTGAAGAAAAAAATCTGTCTTGGCCCAGAATCAGTGGAGTCCAATATTTATGATTAAAAAAAATTCTAAATTCAATATAATATTGTTTGAAGAATCAATCTGCCAAGTGGCTTTGGTGATCTAGTGCAGGCATGTCAAACTCATTTTAATTCAAGGGCCATTTAATGAGCCTGTAAGATTGTCGCGGGACAGAAGTTTATCAAAATTTCTGTAAACAATTTTTCATTTAGTATCATCTGTTGTTAAAAATATGTACTAATTTAGCATCAAGAATGTGTAGATTTTTTTAAAAAATCTTAAAATTTTTCTTTTAAAATCCTTTTGAGGGGTTTTAAATCTTATGATAGTATTAAACTGTTTTATAATTCAAAATCACAGATCTATTTTTTCATAATATTGTCTGATATTATTACTAAATCAATAATAATTATTATAAATAGATTTATATATTAAAATATGCGCCACTGATATTCATGCCTCGCTCGCTAACTATAGAAAACCATTGATTTAATGTTTCTTCGATTTCTGGATCCTTTCCATCACGCTTTCTTTTTAATGTTCTCGGAATTTCTTTCTGTAATGCCCACTCCTCACGAAGTTGATTTTCTTATTGTAGGAGACGCGCTATGGTAGATTTTGGTTTATTTCAGCGAGTCTACGATGACTTGTATTAGATGGCTGGCTTTTAATTTTATCCAGCAAAGCAAAGTTTACTCGAAAGTGTAAAATCCTTTATTGGCATCTTGGCAAAGATTTAAAAATTTTAAATAAAATCGGCACTGTAAATGAATATCACTAGGTACAGTAACGGTAGACTCTTAAGTAGCACAGTTTCCAGACTCATGACGATAGATAAGCGATTCTCATCTTAGTGTTGCCGAATACAGTATTGTTATGTATTATATATCAACAATGATATTTACTTAATAAATTTAGTAAAGAATGGATGTTTATATTAGTGCGGCGACAGTGTGTTGACGATGTGTAGGTAATAGGAAGCGAAGAAACGACGCTCCATTGTGTTAGTCTGTATTGTCTTGTAGAAAGGTTTAAGCTGAAAAATTACCGGTACAATAAAATGTTATAATTTTTATATAAGGATTTTTTAAGAAAGCAAATAACAAGTATTAGTGTACGTAGTGTTGCCATACTTTCGAAAAATCCCTAAAATATATCAAAAATTGAAAATTCCTTTTCTGCTGCTGTCCCAATTAAGCAAAAAGTTGTCCCAATTAAACGTCTAAATTATGTATAAGTTTATTAGTTTAGTTTCCGTTCTTTGAGATTTGGCTCAATAATGCGGCTGTCCCAATTAAGCGGAATCCACTGTATATGTATTGTATTTTTTTGGCTCAATAATGCGACTGTCCCAATTAAGCGGAATCCACTGTATATGTATTGTATTTTTTTTTCCGAACATTTAATCAAATTAATTAATCAATTATCGAACAAATGAATTCAAAAAATTTATTTTTGAACTATCTATTAATAATTTAGCTTCGTTTTGAATCCATTGCAGATATATATGATATAAAGTACATTTTCTTAACTGATTCTTTATTTCAATATGTATTAAAAAATCTATCATTCAATATCCAAAATTTTCCGTCATATTTTTCCTTTAATAGAGTCAAATTTATGTAATTATAGTATATACTTGTATAATCTTCTATTTTGATTTGAACTTCACGCATAACATCCATTGAGATGCACATAAATTGATTCCAATGCTCACGACACTATCACGATTGTGGTGAATCAAAAATTCAAACTTCAAGCGATGTTTTTAAACTTATCAACCGTCGTTTGGAGACATTACAGTATTTTAATTAATTTTTTAATAAAAAAATAATTTCTATGGTTTCTAGAAAGCAAAAATATAATCCAATAAAATTCTTTCAATGTTGTCTCAGCTGCTTAACTACGTCAATTACAATTTCATAATCGTATGCTTTACTCTTTTATCGAATCCAGGAGACACAGATTTACGAAAAATTTAATAAGCAGAAAATGAATGATGAAAGTTATTAAATTGCTGATATTAGGAAGTTTCCTTTTCCAAATTTCTAATTTGTTTATAGGTAAGATACCCCACTTAGAACCATTTACAAATAAATTTATTGAATAATTTTTTATTGACTTAAAAAAACGAAACAATTCTTAAAAATAAAAAAAAAATAATAATAATTAAATATAATTAATAATAAAATTCATATTTTTCAATTTATATTGGGCCCGGACCCATCCTGAAAAACTGGAGGTGTGGGACCCAGATCCTCCAGGGTGGTAAACCTCAGCTTTACCATCCAGCAGACTATGTATAATAAAATTTTTATGGATAGGTCTTAATAGACTATTTTCAGTTGAAGTGGATAAATTAAATATTTAGTCTTTATGATCTAGATATAATATTGATTATAAGCTAACCATACAATTTTAGACTATTTCTGCAAAATCTTTAAAAAGAAAAAACTGGAATTCATATTGTATTATTTCTTGAATAATTAACAAATTAAATATTTACTGATATACTTTTCTATAAGCCAAGGAATTTTTCCCAAAAAAAATTTTTTCAGTAAGGGGACTGACTTATAAATGGAGCAAAAAAAAAAAAATGGAAAATTTTTCAAAGCTAGTAAGATTCATTGGCTCAATCATGACATGTTTCCATTGTATTTTCATGCCAACCACACAATCCTCAATATTTGTTTATAACAAAAACCATTATCTTATTTATTCTTTTGATATTTTGTCAAAAATATGTGAATATATATGACTATATGTAATCTAATATTTTTTAGCTATTTAAATATTGATTTAAATATCAGTATATTAAATATTGTAATATTTCTGATTAAAAGTTATAAAAATACATAAATCTGATACATTGTGTCCTCTTCACTATTAGCATATCCTATAACTAATTAGCTCCTGGTCATTATGTGCCCAAATACACCAAAAACGAAACATTTATACAAATATAATATGCAAATTATGATAAACAGATTCAAAAATTCAATCTGATATTACAATTAATGATGATAAAGTAATTTATATTTTAGCTTAAAGAAAAAAATTGAAATTATAGAAATTATTATATATTGTAATTCTTGGGTCAGAATTTGATGTGAGGATACATCATTTCCAATTAAAGCAAAACAATCATTTCTTCAAGTATTGTTTATTATTTTAACTTCTGATATTTATTTTGTAATTGTATAGTTATACATTAAACAATTTCTATCAGAAATTTTGTGAAACTTAAGAAATTTCTTATTATAAATAAAAGAAAAAGATGGCTGCATATCAAGAATGTGTTAAATAATTATTCAAAATGTAATAAATGGCTTAAATAAAAATCTGAAATCAGATAAATAATATGTTAAAATATTTAAAAGTAAGGAAATTTGTTAAAAGTTTTTCTGTTTAAATATAATCAGAAATTAGTTTGTTTTCACACATCACAATGTGACACAAAACCAGCAATGGCCACACCTCAAAGCTATGACCTATTTTTAGAAAATATTAATTATGAAAATTATAGCATTTTGTAGCTTGAATAGTTTCATTTGGACTCAGCCCATTGGTATTTTTTTATATCAGCTAATTTTGATGTTATGCAAAATGTAATGAATGCATCAGGAATGACTTAACAATTTAGGAAATTCTAATTTTTCAAAAAAAATTTCTCTTATTATCAAAAATGATCAAATGCAGTTTCAAAGTCCACTGAGTCACTTACAGATTAATGGAAAGCTTTAATGCTTGTTTCCATGTAGTTATCAGCTGTTATAAGAAAGTAATTTAATAGTTAAATAAATTATTATCATCATTATATTTAATTAGATATTTAAAATAATCTAAAGTTTAATTCTATACATATCATAAAATAAATTAATAAATAGAATTATTTCTTGGTAGTAAGCTTGATTTTATGTAAGTTTGTTTCTATTTGCAGGATGAAGAATTTCATGAAATTGTTTACAATGCTCATAAAATTGAATTCTTATATGGACATTTGTGTGATGTTACAATTGTTAATGATGATCTTGCTCGTTCATTTGATGAATTACTTGCCATTATAAAAAGGGTAGAAGTAATGCCTCAGTGGGTACCTGCTAGTTGGGTTGCATCAAGTTAAATGAAAGTTTGTTTATAGTAATCATGATTTGGGATGAATTATTTTATTAGAAAAATAAATTGATGTAGAAATTTCTAAAATAACCTGAAATTTTTTAAAACTTATAGTAGTAAATAATTGAAGATATTAATTTTTCACAATGTTTTGTGACTGTTTTCAGTATTTTAAAACAGTGCTTTCAACAAATGTTGATAAATATAAATAATTTACAAAATATTTGATATGCAAATAATTTTTAATAGTATTTCTTAATTTGATATTTTTATATAAATTTATTTTTATCTATGATATAAAAATGTATCATTGATAGAAATAAATATTATTTAAATAATTGTTATAAATATTTATAATAAATTTGTGCCTGTATCCACTCTTAATTTTATTCTAATTAGGAAATCTGGCTCATGTTGTTTTGTAATTTTTTTAACAAACGGTTTCTCCTCTTGTTCGAATTCCTTTTTATATCTCCTATTTCTTTTGCTTGTTTTAATTATGTCTTAATTATAATTTAGTTATATTCAGAGTTCCGAGTCTCCACACACTGTTTGTGAATAGTAGACTCTCATCTAAGGTTTGTATGTTGAATTTATTCCAGATTTTATTATAAATATTTATAATAAATTTGTGCATGTATCCACTCTTAATTTTATTCTAATTAGGAAATCTGGCTCATGTTGTTTTGTGATTTGGTTAGAACAATGTGTAAATAGTCATGCTTGAAAAGACACTCTTATATCTAATTAGGTCATTTGACCAGATTGGAATTATACTGGTAACATAAAATGATTTTCTATACACTGATATTACATAATCATCATTTTCTATTTGGATTTGTAAATCTAGAACAGGGGTGGGCAACCTTTTTTTTGTAGGAGGCCATATAGAAAACTTTATGGTGGGCCACGGGGCAAAACAAAAACAATTGATAATAATAGTATTTATTTAAAAAAGAGAAGGTACAGATATGTAAGTATACATAGCATTGGTATTAGATATAATAAAATAATGTGGCCCGTGGGCCGGAGGTTGCCCACCCCTAATCTAGAAAGTGAGTGTAGAAGATCTAATACAAATTTTAGTCCCATGCTGTAGACAGTAAGGAATTCAATTAGCTCTTGGGTTTTGTCTTGATGAGTCCGTAGTATCAATATGTTGTCTATATATCTTATAAAAATTTAAAATGTTTATAATTTATGAGTACATTTGTATTGATAGATCTTAGCACTATTTCAGCTATGACTCCAGCCATTGGACCACCTATCAGTACTCTACATTTGTTGATAGAACTACCATTAAAAATGAGTGATAGTATAATAAATTTGTTATATTACATAACACATTAGTTTTTTCTTCAGAGCCTGGAAGATTTTCCATTAAAAATATATATAAGACAAGGCATGTAGTGGAAATAATAGAAATGGATAGTTTTTCATAGTCTAATACAGTGAGCGTTTCATTAGTTTTTCAAAAAAATTATAAAAGAAATTTAAAGTTTTTATTCAATTAGTATCTTTAATTATGAATTCGTAAATTATAAATTAAATATGCTTTTAAATTTTTAACTTAATTAATGAATTTTAATCTTTAAAATTATATTAATTCAATTTATATATGTATATTTTAATAAAAGGTAGAAAATTTGGTTGCTATTGAATTATCCTATATCAATACCAAGCATCCAGATTTCCATGATGCTGCTTTTATTTGTTCAAATAAAACTGACATGTGTGATAATAGGAAATTAGCTAGTAAAAAAGCAGAAAACATTTCAAATCCTAGTGCCCAATATACAACAAATATAAATGTTGCAGATTCTACAACTGAGAAAGTAATCAATAAAGTAAGTAATATATTTTGAAAAATAAAAAGATTTGAAAGACAGATATCTATATTTAAATATGGCATTTTATAATAATTATTTACATGAAAGTTTATTTAATAGATATATATTAAGTTTTAAATCTTTAATATGCTTTTCAGCCATCTAGTATTCAACGAATTTCTGGATTTAGTGCAAATGATGCAAATATGACTTCTGGATGGATATCAAATTTTATGTCAACAGGCATTGGAACTAAATCTGAAGTAAATAATAAATCTGAAAATGCAAATACTACACCGATTCATGATAAACCTTTAAGTCCTGTAAAAGCAGTTAATTTACTGCCAGAAGTAGTAAGTCTAATATTCTTTTGATTTTTAATAATCTATATCATTTTATTTACTATGAAATACATACACAAAAATTAAATATTACTGAAACTTTCATTTATGCACTCAAGTTTACAAACTTAATTTGTATATAAATTTTGTTTATGACTCAGATAAGCCTCCAAAAGTACTGAAATAACTATATACTAAATATTGTAATATATTTTACAATTGGACCGATTAAAAGTTTCTTATTTCACAGATTTGAATGAAAAATTCCAATTATAAAGTGAGGATTTTTGTTAGTGTAATCACCATTTTGAAATACTGCCATATATTAACTAATTATATAATTTTACATTATATTGATTAATAGAGAATTCTGCTATCATAATGTTTAAAATTTTCTGAAATTTCATTTTCATAGCTAGAAAATGTCTGTATATTGAAATGCTTATAAGTTCACTCATCTTGAATATAAAAATTTTCAGAATTACAGTTCTTGCTTTTATAAGAATTTAACATATAAATTGTTTCAATTCTTCTTAAAAATATTTTAATACTATAATGTAGGTGTTCCTTGATTTACAAACACCATATGAATTTTCACATTAGCAAACTATACAAATGTGTATCACTTTCTTAATTTACAAAGATAACTTTTTGCATTTATGAAGAAAGAATTTCAATATCATGGATTATATTAGATATGTTTTCATAAATGTTACTAAATGCCACTGATTTTGTATTAAAAACAGAATTCAATTTTGGTCTCCAGCAAAACAGGGCTGGCTCAAGAAAAAGCAGGGCCCAGTGTTGTGTGGAGTCTTTTAATAATAATGGTAAATCTGCAGAATCGCTACTTTTGCCGTAGGAGCTAAAATTTTGATACGGGACTGGAAATGACGTCATCGGGGGGCTTAATCTGACTTCCGATAATGGTGCATGCACAAACAAATCCAAAGTAAAAAATTAAAAAAACAGGCTAAAATAAAATACCTGCCTTGTCTACCGCCGGGTCGCCGCCATGACAGTAGCCTTTCGTTCCTGTATCATTTAATCCTATTTTGGACCTGGCTGTCGATACTCCTTTTTTGTCCGTCATTCACGTTCATATAATTTAAAATGTTTATTATTTCTCAGTAATAGAAATAGATTTTACGTTTCTATGGTCGGATTTTTCCAAATTGTTTTTCGACGTAGTTTCGACTTGTTGGCGAGAAATTTTCTTGGTTTCCGAATGAATTTTCAACTATCAAACCAATTTTGGCACGTAAACGCTGTGTTGCCAGATTTTAAGAGTAAAAAAGTTTCGAGGTTGTGCTCCAAATGTTGCGAATTTATACTTGCAAAATAAAAGTCTTATTTTTAAATATTCATAATATAAAAATTACCTTTTACCTCTAATATAAAAAAAGGTTCTTTTCCGTTAGCCGGGCGTCGCGTGGCGCGGAAACTCTTAAAAAGTTGTTGAACCCAGGGGACTTGCTGGTCTGGTTCTACAGGGCTCTCTTTAGATCTATGCCAAGTATTCTGCTTAGTTTCGTCGAACACTTCCTGCAAAAAAATTATGGCATGAGTGATGTATATATTATTCGTCCGAGCATCAGCGAGGACAGGTTTGAGCTGGGCAGCACGCGTCAGCGCACTCCCACGCAGGTCCGCCCAACGAGAACCTTCTATCGGCCCCCTTCCTAACTTTTGACGAGGCCGCAGGCCCCGTAAAAAATAAAAAATAAAAAAAAAGGTACTTTTTCGTTAGCCGGCCATCGCGTCGCTATCGGTGTCGCAGGTGGGCACGAACAACACAATAGTTTCAGTTCCGTGAACCTTTCGTGTTGGAACATCGCTTCACACATCGATTTCTGCGAGTAAGACTTTTTTTTTTTTTAAGGGGCCTGCGGCCTCGTCGAAAGTTAGGAAGGGGGCCGATGGAAGGTTCTCGCTGGGCGGACCTCCGTGGGAGCGCGCTGCCCAGCTCAAACCTATCCTCGCTGACGCTCGGATGAATAATATATACATCACTCATGCCATAATTTTTTTGCAGGAAGTGTTCGACAAAACTAAGCAGATTTAAAGAGAGCCCTGTGGAACCAGACCAGCAAGTCCCCTGGGTTCAATAACATTTTAAGAGTTTCCGCGCCACGCGATGCCCGGCTAACGGAAAAGAACCGTTAGTACTTATAGACCCAAGCTTGGGCCTATAAGTACTAACCTATAACCTATTTTAATAATTTGTACAGTCTTAAATTTTTAGAATGTTTATTTTGGAAATTTGAGAGGTCGACCGGACCAAACGTAGCGGATCTTCAAATCTGACAACCTGGACGACAGGAGATCACGTGACCGCAGACCAAGAACATTTCTCGCCAACAAGTCGAAACTACGTCGAAAAACAATTTGGAAAAATCCGACCATAGGAATGTAAAATCTATTTCTATTACCGAGAAATAACCAATAAACATTTTAAATCATATGAACGTGAATGACGGACAAAAAAGGAGTATCGACAGCCAGGTCTAAAATAGGATTAAATGATACAGGAATGAAAGGCTACTGTCATGGCAGTGACCCAGCGGTAGACGAGGCAGGTATTTTATTTTAATCCTGTTTTTTTAATTTTTTACTTTGGATTTTTTTGTGCATGCACCATTATCGGAAGACAGTTAAGCCCCCCGATGATGTCATTTCCAGTCCCGTGGAAATGACATCATATGTCATTTCCACGTCATATGTCATCATATGTCATCATATATCATCCCCTTTAATACTTTCTATTTTATAAGAAGTATTAGCTCAAAATTTTAGCTCCTACGGCAAAAGTAGCGATTCTGCAGATTTACCATAATAATAATAAAAAACACGTTTTCGAACAAGAGTTGGATCATGCAAGATTACAGGGTCTTATGTGATCACATCGTTCGTACCACTTTCCAACTGGCCCTGCACCAGAGTAACCAGAGAATAGTTGACTCCAGTTTTGTCATAAGCCAATAATACAAATATCTGTAATTTATTTACTGAATTTTTCAAAAACTTGCAGCTATATTAAGCTATTTAACTTAATAAAATAATGATTGCCATTATTCCAGATATATACAATCTCTAATATAATTATTTTCTGTTCATATGCAAATTTGAACTATGATTGCATTTTGTCATTCTGTTGGAAAATACTAAATCCAATCAATTTAATCCATTAAATAATGGAATTATTTTGTATATATTAGTTTTAATAAAATAATTATCATAATAAAATTTATAGTTAATGCATTTTTAACCTTTAACGCTCTAAAAGTAAAAAAATTAACGTTCTTTAACGATCCAAATTATATGAAATATGATATTTAATATTCGATATTTTGCCATAACTTTTTTATTTTTTAAGTTTTTGGCACGAAAAAATTATATTTTGTTGTCAATATACTCTGTCCTGATATCGTTTTTTAATTTTAGTTATAGGACCAAAAGAAAAAAA